>WYDI02028081.1:0-26765 GCA_009867235.2 Psittacus erithacus | reverse complement strand
TTATTTCCCTTATCATTATTATTATTGGTGGTAGTAGCAGCGGTTTGTGTTATACCTTAGTTACTGGACTGTTCTTACCTCAACCTATGGGAGTTATGGTCTTTCGATTCTCTTCCTCGTCCCTCCAGGAGTGGGGGGGAGGAAGTGGAGGGGAGTGAGTGAGCAGCTGCGTGGCTGTGTTGCCAACTGGGCTTAAACCACAACAATACTGCAGCTTGAATTCTCATCCTCTGCTTCCTCTCACTACAGTAGATAATATATCTAGCCAGAAAGCTTCAGTGGGATGGGGTAAGGAGTCAAAAATGAGGAGTGAGGAATTGAAGGGAAGAGAGAGGAGAGAAAAATGGATCAACAGGAAAATCTGAAAAAAATGTAAAGGGGATAGGAGCAGTAAGCAAGAACCACAGAATCATAGACTGGCTTGGGTTGGAAGGGACCTTAAAGCTTATCAGCCTGGCCCTGAACACTGCCAGGGTCTGCGCAGCCACAGCTTCTCTGGGCAGCCTGTGCCAGTGCCTCAGCACCCTCACAGGGAAGAATTTTTTTCCTAATATCTAAACTAATTCTCCCCTCTGTCAGTTTAAAGCCATTCTCCCCTGCCCACTTTTGAAAGAAGGTGCAGCTGGTAACAAGAAGGAGGTGGTGCTACCTTCTTCCGGGGCGCAGAGATACTGGTCATGTTGTGATGGATACAAATGAGAGGCTGAGGCTACCATGAGTACTCTCCGTTTTCCAAGAAATACATTGAAAGAACTTGACTATGTTGTACTTATGAGCTATTTATTTGACATGCTGTAGAGACTTGCTTTTCATTAAGTGAAGAGAAAGTGAATCTGAGCTAATAGCCTAGTTTATAAAAGGAAGTGTCTTTTCCTCAGCATGCTTAATGAAGTAGTGGAGCTAAAGTAGAGAAGGCAGTAGAACGCAGCCCCACATGTCTGGCACAGGATAGCAGTGGCCATTGGGTCAGCAAATACACCCAGCAGCTATTAGCATTTATTTTGGGGCACTTTTGAAATCTCTGTTTTTGGGGAACATGCCTGTGGAAGCAGAGGCTGCTCAGGCTTCCGATGGCAGCTGGCACCAAGATGCCAAAACACTGCTGGAGGTTCTCTCAGTGTAATCCTAGTGGTGGCCCTCCTTATGTGTGCCTTTTCACCAGCAGGTGTTAATGGCTGTAATTGGGTTTATCAAGGACTCAGACTTTCTCTTCTAGGGCTTCTCTGAGCCCAGGTCATCCTCTCTGCCTTGTCTACACTAACAATGTGTTATCACATAAACCCTCACTTTCTTTCTTTGTATCCGCTCTGTCATGCAGCATGGTAAACATACCCAGGGAGCAGGTAAGAGATAAGCAGAGCTAATGACTACATAGAGGGGTAAGAAGGATGGGTTGCAGTGTAGAGCAAATGTCTGGAGTCTTCTCTTTGTGCACCCAAAGAGTTGTGTCACTCCAGAACCATCAAGATCAACAAGGGTGAGGATTCTGTGTTCTGTTGCTTTAATTCCTATGGGAATACTGGGATTGAGTTAAAACTGGAGTAAATACATAAAAACTTAAGACGTCCATGGATGATTCTTGAGAAATGTGCTTAGATAAATAATAACGAATCCAAAGGAAAAAACCCAGCATTGTTCAGAGCAATCCATGATAGGCTACAAGTAGGAGCCCTCTTTTTCTTGAATCAAAGTGGGGGAGAAATATGAGGGAAATCTGTTTAGATTTTATGCCATTGCATGGTATAGCTGGCATCTCATCTGCTAACTGTTAGGGAGAAATCTTTAGTTACAGCATCCTATTAACTGCCATTCTTTTTCTACTTGAGCATATGTAATTAAAAGTCATTTGAAGAACTAGTGGTGTGAAACAAACTGAAATGCACACTGCTATTTCCTTAAAATTTGGGCTCTAATGGCATGCAGAAAGGGGCTTGCTTAATTTCCCCCAGGCAGACTTTGATTTTGCACAGTTTCTTTGAGCCCAGCTTTGCATAAAGTTGTCTTGGAAAGTCAAGAGTCATCACATTTCCTAAGGGACAGAGGGGCCCAGCCCACTATTGTGTACCTCAAGGGCGATGGGGTGGCTTCAGCACTGTGTCTGGCTCTGTATGTGAAGAAGCCTATTTCTGGAGATGTTGTGTTTGCCAAGCGGAGCTGGAAGGAAGAACCGTGTCGGACCTTTCATTTTTGCAGAATAAACTGTGAAGAGGTTTCTCCTCTACCCCACCCCCATCCCACAAGCACTTGGCTTAAAATTAGCTCTGACTCACTTGCCAGATTGCTGGTAGGTAGTTCAGCACTAACGTCTCGGCTATGGAAAGAGGCTGGTGTTGTTCAAAAAACCTTTCTCTGAGTGCACGCAACCTGGGATGTAGATGCTCTGGAATCTTCTCTCTCTCTGCCATGATCTTTGCCTTGGGTGTCATGCCTATTTTAAAGACCCCTGGGTTGTTTTCTTGTGTTTCTTATCAGAGCATGAACCTCCAGCCTCATGTCTTGGGTTGCCTGTCTAAACTGTGAACTCTGACAGTTAAACCACATTCCTGATTTGTGCACAGTGACCTGGTCTCTCTATCTGATGTGAGGTTTAATGACACACCACTGTCCCAGGTGGACTTTCCGAGAGGATGAGCAATCTCTTAATGCATTCCCATCCAGCATCCTGCTCACAGCTCTGCTGGTTGTATGGCCAAGAGGTGTCTGAATGTCACCAGTAGAGGAAATGTATTACGTGCAATCATCTATACTGCCTTTAGCAAATGCAATGGTAGGGTGAAAGGTCTAAAGCTCTAATAAACAGAATAAAACAACAGATAAAAGGTCTAAAATAAAATGTCCTAACTCAGAGCTCCTGGATAGGCTCATCCTCATGCCTACTTCAGGATTAGCTTTTCACTCGCTCCCTTTATTTCCTTTGTTCTTCAGCTGGCTTCGCTACAGGTTTGCAGGAACAGTCTTTAAGTTTTGGGGGTATGAAATCATTTAAATCCTTACCTCTGTAATTTGCTCTGCATTGGCAAAGCCTGATAGCTTACCTGCTGAAGGCATTGCCAGCTCTCCAGTGTAGACATGGCAGGCAGAGATAGGGCTCTTGGCTGGCTACATAGAGCTACTCATTCTGTCGAATGTAAAATTTTGAATTAACTCTTCTGAAAGTTGCTTTTGTTTGTGCCTCTCTGAACCCAGACTTTCTTGAAGACATCCCAGCAGCCCCAAGTGTGCCATGACATCATTGCACTGTGAAGTTCCCCAGGGCATGGACCATCTCATGCCATGGAGCTGTGATGTGTCCTGCCTGCTGTGCTGTAGGAGCTGCTGCAGCATATGCACCTATGTAACTGCAGTAAGTGACATGATAGTGATGTTCAGGCAATCTTATAACTGAGAGCTATTCCCATGCCAACTGCGTCAGCCATTTTGCTCTAAAATGCTTCCACAAATTAGAGTGGGAAACAGGAAAAGGGGTTTTGGTTTTGCTGGCTGGGAGACCTGGGTATCAGGAGGCAGTGGGAAGAGACAAGAGGAATCTAGACAAAGTGGTGCTCCATCACAGTCTAGTCCATGGTACCTGGGAGCAGAAGATATTTCTGTTTTCACATTGCTGTACATGGAAACGCAGGGTTGCTCTGCTGAAAGATGTGGCCTCGCTAATGAGCAGCATATTCTGCTGTTGCTGTCCCAGCCAACAAATATTGAATAATGTTCAGCTGAGATTGTGCCTTCAGGGATTAATTTCACTGTGGGAATGGGGAGAGCCAAAAGTTCTGTCATAAAGGAAAAAGAAAGAAAATCACGTGAGATCAGGTACTTGCATGATGTGTATTTTGGGAAGTCCGAAGGGACAGTAAAGCTGCTGAGAAAAAAGGTTCATTCTGATTCTGTGCCTTTCTTCTAGGCAAGCAGGCAATATGCATGGAAGCCTGCTTCGAAGCACACTTCAAAAAGAAATGTGATCGCTAATACCCAGTAATTGCCATATCTTGTCCTTGTAATATACTGCGTTCATAGCCAGGCAGTGTTTTACAGAAAGCATAGCAAAGCGCAGTCCTGATTTAATGCAGTTTCACGTGTCTTATGGAAGGGTAAGGGAGGCACAGAGAGCAGCGGTGTGTGAGCCTGCTGAAGTGGGGCTGTGTCCCCAGGGCTTTCTGTGCCACCTGCAGCCATCCAGCAACACCTCACCCTGCTTGTATGCGACACCTCACCCTGCTTGTATGCAATGGCTCCTGTTTGGAGTCAGATATTGCTATCTGTCTAACATGTGAAATAGCTGAATCAAATACACCTGGTGTGTTAACAACTCATTTCCAGTCTCAAGAGAAAATACAGCCTTTTGAGCTAATACAGCGCACAGCGGGGGGAAGAGAGTGACACACTGGAAGGTGGTTGTAGCTGTTGTTAACAATGTGGTTTGCCTGGGATCTGAGAGGGTTATTAAAAGCTGCTTTTATGTTTTGTCTACCCATATCTATATTTTACTAAAAATGTGACATGTGAAATGTAGATTAAGATACTTCAAAACCACCTGGCTCCAGGAGCATTGACTCAGATGTGAATGCCTGAATTTCATCAGGCTTGAGGATACCTTCCTGAACAAAGACAGGCTGCCCAGCCCCTGGAGGAAGTTAAACACAAGGGAGAAATAATTTCTTTGTTCAGCTGCTGCCAAATGATGGATACTTAACAAAGCACACAACTAAACAAACATCTTCAATATTTTTCTAGCCATCTTTTATAGCTATTGCTCTTGAGACTGGTAATAGTCTGAAGGACAGGCATGCCAAAATTCCCTGGTAAAAAACACAAGAAACTTTGGGGTTTAAAATAATACTAATGGTAAGAATAATAATAAAAAAAAAATCCATGAATTATTATAGCCCGTGCTCTTTTCCATCTCCCCTGTCCTGCTCTGTTCCCCCACCTGCACCCCTATCTATTATTGCCCTGGCCAGCTAGAGGGAAACAGCATCTCAGAGAGAGAAGAAAGACACATCTTTGTTGGTGTCTGCAGATTGTGCGTTAGTGCTCTTTGTAGGACCAGGTAAATTCAGAGCATGATGGGGAAGGATAAATAATCCAGAATAGTCAGCAGTACCAAAGATACCCCATAAATGGCATGCCCTAGATGAATGTAGCTGCAGTGTGCCAGCAGTGAAGCATTGGTCATATCCTGCTCTGAGTGGGACCCAGCAAGCCTGGATTAACTTCATGGAAGTTAGCAGATCCTCCAAATATGCATCAGCAACATCACAGATGGAATGGGGTGATGCTTCTGAAATGCTTGAAGGAGAGTATGCATCTCCCGGCAGACCAAATTCAGTTGGATCCAGGGTGGCAGGGCTTGGATGCCATTGTACCCTTCTTCAGTTTTTAATAACCCTGGGGTTTAGCACTTCCACTTATTATTGCAGCAGCTTACAGGGGACCTACAGGAAAATCCAGTTTTATTGAAACTGAAAAGGTCAGTTTTGTTGAGCGTTTCCATGGTGAAAATAATAAATTAAATATATACACACTTTTCAGGCTACTCAGATCCCCAGCTCGGGCTGACCAACTGGAAGATTTTCCTGCAGGCTATTTTAATAGTATCTTCCTGCACAGCTTTTACTGTGGGGTGGGCTTGAGGTTTTTTTTCCAAGAAATATTTTTCTCTTTGTTAAGCCAGATTCTTCAACTATTTGTAGGGCTGTTCGTGGACAAACAACTGTCAGGAAGCCTTGTCTTGGGTCTGGAGCACACTGGGAAGGCAGCTTTTCAGTCTCGCCATTGCTATCTCACCACAAAGGCCCCAGTTTGCTTCCCCTTTAACTGTGTGCAGACTCCCGCTGACTGTCCCACTAATAGGTATTTTGAGCAGATATTCCTCCATTTGCAAATGCCACCTGCAGCTAGGCCATTTCTCACTGATGTCAGCTGAGTTCTTTGCTTTGTGTTTGCTGTGCACTGGGTTAATCCATAGCACATTTTACTAGGGCCTAGACTGATTTTGGTTGATTGGTCAGGTCAATACGATCCCTCTTTCATTCCCTGAGCATTGGATGGTATTTGCAGCTATTGCCTCTCCTTGGTGAGGAAAGGTATAGGCACCCTCCTCTGGGGTGCTGCACCTAAAAATGTCCCTTTTCTTGTCTGTACACCTGCAGAAAATCCCTGCCCCAGCAAAGGCATGCTGGAGCTGGAGAGGTTTCTTTCTGTGCAGTGACTCTTGGGATGGAGCAGCTAACACATTTCTTGTTTATTGGTTGTAGCTAAATGCCTAGCCCTGCTCTATGAATTCTCAAATAATTTCTCATCATTCCCACGTACTTTCTATATTTCTCTCCCCTTCTGCTTGCTACTGAGGTGCCATGGGTATAAAACTAGGTCTGCCTTTTAAAAGGTCTTCCCTTTAAAAAAGTTCCTCTGCTCTTACCACTCACTGCTAATTAGTTCCTTCTTCCTATAATTCTGATAAATCTCTCTCAGTAACTCAGTATGCTGGCATCTCCCACAGGGTTTCTTACAGTGCTGTCGCTGAGGAAGTCCTTTACATGATCCTATAGAAAGGAGTCCTGTCACCTCTCCTGGCTATTCTGTAGTCATCGTCATATATGTGACTTACTAAAAAGGTGTGAAGAAGAAATGGCACTGGGAAAGGAAAGCTTTGCTTCACAGTTACTCCTACCCTGATCTCTGATGTCAGGGGAGCCAGGGCTGTGATTCCAATGCTGTACTACCAAAATCCTGAACAATATCATGCTGGATTTCAGCCTAGAGACTGCCTGAGTGCACAAAGGATGGGCTGACTGGTGGCTCATCCACATGGGGAGCGTTGGGCACCAGTGGGGCAGCTCAAAGACCAGGACCAAAGTGATTTTGTTTTGTAACTTATTTTGCATGGAAGTTTGTACCTTGAGATAACCCCTGAATAGGTGAGCCAGTGCTAAGGAATCAGTCTTGGGCTACTTGACCGTGTCCTGGCACTGCGCTGATCACTTGTGTATTTTGGGTCCTGCCCACCCTGGCCCCATGGGCATGAGGAAGCTGTGAGCTACTGGCCCCTCTTGTCCCAGCACCATTTGTACAGGCAGCAGGCCCTCGAGGAGGCAATTGTCATGTTAATGCAAGACCTGCCTGGGTTTTATAATCTTGGATCTGTGCCCTTCTCTCCCTCCTACCCTAGACTCTTATTTTTATCACGGCTTCTCCTTCTGCTCTGGTTGCTGCTCACCCCTGTGTGACCTTTTTACCACTCAAGCAGCTTTTCTCTTGGAATCACAAGAAGCTGGGAGTAGCTGAATCTTGTATTTTACTTGCATGACAAAACTGTATGTAAATTGAGGGAATTAGCTTTGGCTAGGTTTTCTTCTTTCTTTCTCTTTTTTTTTTCCCTTTTGTCAAAAGTAGCCTGTGATATGTGTAACATGGTAATCCTTGTATAATATCCTCACAGTTTTATAGCTCCCAGTTTTCCTATATCCTTATACAAGTTTCTCTATGCAGTACCATATACCATATGGCAGTGCGTAGTTGGTGGGAGGTTGGGTAGTGCTCTTTGTCTTACCTACTCTTCCACCCTCTATCACAGCTGCTGGCTCATGCAGAGTACTCTCTCTGGTGGGTTTTTCCACCATTGCACATGCATAAAAAATTCCTGACCTAATAGCTTTTAGCTATTACAGCTAAGTTCAGAGGTATTCTTCAGCCTGCACAGCTAAGAGCTGTTTCATTTTGCATTCAATGTGACATAAATTGAAGACCTGGAAAACAAGTAGGTTGCAAACTTTGGTTACCCACTGCCTTTTTGAGTTTGCATTCACATTACACTGCACACATATGTGCATGTACTTGCTTGCTTAATAGGGTTTGGTTGTTCATTTCTCAGGGCAGACAGTTTTGCTACTAAAATCTGCAGATTTTTTTGTTACATAAAACAGATGAGCACCCACAAGTTGGTGTATGTGACTTTGTTCCCCTTTTCCCAGGGGGCAAATGCAGACGAAACCAAACATTAAAATGACAACCTAGCAAGTAGCTGTTTTAGTCTTAGCTTCTTAGGGAATATGGTGAACTCTGCAGAATTATTCATTTACTACACAAATGAAATAAAATGGGTTCTTGCCCCTTTCTCTCTCTGTATAAATCCAATCCACTGTAATAGAATATTACTGTGATGTATGGTATTGTAGGAAGCAATTACTGAGATGGAAACAAAGAAGAAATACTCAGAAATTATTACTACCAATCATTTTTTTACTTTACAGCTGAACTGGAGGGCCTGCTTTTACTCGAGAACTGTACCCACTATAGAATGACAGCACATCCCAGTATGGGAGAGGAATTATCCCCATTGTGAGAGTAAAGATGTGAGCAGGGACCTTGAGAAAGTCATTCAAGATGAAGCACAGAATCTGCGGAAGAGCTAGAGCTCACTACAGAGTCCCAGCACAGCGGTGCTTTATTTGAAGGATCATCTTTCCTGTTGTTAATAATGAATATGATCTTTCAAATAAGATTTTATATATGTTTAAATTTAATAGCTCACCCTTCAGGAAGGGCTCAGTCCTGCTAGGTACTACGTCCAATTTGGGCTGGTTTAGATCTGCTGGGAGCTGAGAATTCTCCTCTTTTCCTGAATCAAGCCCTCAGTGAAGCTGATGCTATTGACAGATTACCATTTATAGCTCTTTATTGCTTACTGTAGGTTTATTGCAAACTCCTTTTCTGCTTAGTTCTCCTTCCCTCTCTCAGAGCAAACATAATGTACAGCCCATGTAAATATAAAACATTAAGCAATTACTGGGTTATTTCAGATGCAGGGCTAATAATACATCATTTCTGAAAACCACAGCTTTAGATGTAGGGCATGCTATGGCAGTCATTGCATACAATACTCACTGGAAAGTGAGCTCAGCCATTACTGTTGTATCCCTGAGTTATTACTCACTCACCTCAGGAAACAAAGGGGAGTCCCGGAGGTTAATGTGGTTAGTAAAGCAATTTGAGGAAGCTGAGCTTGTGTCTGCTTACACACAGTGTACAGAAGGTATTTAAACAGCAGACTTCCATCTCCTGCTCTTGTCTGCTGACTCCTGCATCACTGTCTTGCTTTTGTAATGCCTGCGAGTCTTCTGCTGAAATAAAACCCTGTGAATCTGAGAATTTGCTGTGTACGAGGTCCCTCAGGCAAATTGCCTGGCACAGTTTTAAGGGGCTTGATGTGGGTTCTTGCTGAGAATGCAGACTTCTGAATTTGTGTGGCTTTTTGCCCTTCTGTCCTGCTCAGACTTGGGATCCACTCTGGAAGTCTCAGCAGCGTGATGAGTGAGGAGGGCAGTGGTGCAGCAGTGCTCTTCTGAAAAGGACAAGGGGCAGGGATGTGGCTGTGCACCCACATCCCTGGCCCTGGCAGGCCACATCCCACTGCTTCTCCGCTGCATCCTTGGTGCTCTGTGTCTGGGCAAATAGGGAAGAAATGCTATTGCCTCTCAGGAACATTGCTGCAGCTTTGTTTGTGGAGAGGGACTCACCGTGCTCTAAGCCTGATGCAAAGAAAGAACCAATCCTAAACCCTCCCTGGGGCTCAGCAGTGCAACAACACTAACATTAGCACACCAGCAATACTGAGAAATAGTGTATCTGCATCTCTCCCACTGCCTGTGATCTCAGGTGAAAACACTGGGGTGTGGAATGCCCATAGGATGTCAATCCGTGTGGGATTAGCACTGCAATAAAGTGGGTCACTGCTGCCAGCTAAGACAGTGGGTGCTCTGGCCTGCTTCCCTTTGCAACACATACTTTGTATTTGAGGGTGTTAAATTTTTTAATAAGTGCCAAAGGCACACGGATAGGGCAGGCTCAGCGAAGTCTGTGCTGCCTGCATTATGCCTGTTCAGTGGGTAAACAGCAGAATGAATCTGTGGAGCTGTCAATCCAGCACCTCCACCAGCACTGAGGTCTCTAAGAAAGATGTTTTAAAAGAAAGGTATGGGTGCATTGTGCTTCCTCAGAGTACAGAGCTGAAAAAAAAAGGCTAGGATGTCCTCAAAACCTCCACTTGCTACTATTTATAGGCTTCCACCAAATAATCCATCTGATGAATTTCTGAAGTTCATTTGGTAAAATATTAAAATCAATGCGTTGTGGGTCCTTGCTGTGTAGCAGGCTCAGAGTGATTCAGTGACAGCATGCTAACCTCTGAGCTTTGCAAATTACTATGGCCTGCACTATTATTTCTGCTTTAATAGATTTTGCTTTGAATAGAAACATGGCTGTTTTCAGTTCGGAGCAGATCCATGACGAGCCCTAAAGGCTCGCTCTGCGGCACAGACCTGTGCTTTGGAGCCTGGCCTTTGTGGAAAGGGGCTGGCTGGCTCTGCAGATGCCGGCCTTGGATGGCAGCGCTGGTTTGAGCTTTAGCAGTGATAAATGAGTTTTTGCTGATGGATTTTTGACTGGCCTTTTCCAGGCATTTGGCTCACAGCTGAGCTAGTTGTCACAGCAGTAATGGGACTGCCTATGATCCCAATAAGAGGTCAGTTTGCTGGCAGATTATCCTGCCCTTTCCTTTTTTACTTGGAATGCGAAAAATGTACTACTTCTGCTTTTTTGAAAATACTTAATCCACAATTCCAGTTTGGGACTCTTGGTATGTGGGTGTGCCTAGATGGGAAGGGTTGGTATGACAGAAAGAGATGCAAATTGTAGGAGTGGGCTGCGATTCTAATCACAGGATCACAGAATGGTTTGGGTTTGAAGAGATTTTGAAGTTCATGTAGTTCCCAGACATGGACAGCGACACCTTCCACTAGACAAGCCTGCTTAATCTTTGAACTGTGTTAAATTTGGAGTACGAAAGTGCACATCTTTGGTGCAGTGTCCATATTTAATTTGTGTTTGTGTAGGAATAAGCAGTGCTCACTTGTTGCTGCATCATTCACCAATTACATAAAGAACATTTGTATTTATGAGTCATTTATTTAGATTTTCTCTTTTGGGATTTCCATGAGCACGGAGATTTAGAAAGAATTAAAAGAATATGGCTACGTTACTAGCAAGGCATTATTTCAGGCTTATTCTGCCTGTATATCATTCCCATTTGTTTCGACATGCGAGTGCCTCAATCTAATTCTTTATTGACATGATAAAAATCTCCCAAGCTGAACATTAACTGACAGCCTGTTTGGATGGTCCTGATTATAACCTGCAACAGGACCCAAGCAGGTTTATTTCTGAGGAAAATAACTGAACTGGGGCACCATGAGCAAGTCTCCATGAGCCATGCTTACACCAAGCACTTTTCTTGGGGACATACAGAAGTTTCTAGTGTCAGAACTGTGCTTTTGTTAAATTCTGAATTTCAGTGCATTTAAGCAGTGGCGATCAATAGTTCTTCACATTTCCCTCTCTTTCTGATGTGCAGAATGTGCTGAGCAGGGCTGAGAGGCGCAGCTGTGAGTAACAGGCTGCTATTCATTCCTTTGGGAGTCACTGGCCTGCTTCGGTAAAAAGATCATCTTTTGGAAAAAAAAATTTGATTTCTCATGGAAGCCTTAAGAAGCTGAAAAAATAAATATTTTTAGTTCAGAACCAAATGAAATAAAAATGTTTTCAGCTTTTCCACAAAGAGCAGACTGCTTCAGGAGGAAAAACACCCCAACAGTTCTGCCATTATCTGCTCTATAACCCTCCCTCACACATCTCCCACAAAAATTCCCTGACACATTCATAAAAGAAAAATAGAAGGAAAAATTTCAAGCAACCTTGATATTTACAAAGGGAATCTTTATCAGTTCTCAGTTTGCAGAAGAAAATCTCATTCCTGCCAAAGAAGCAACTCAGACATGTCTCTTTTAATGAATTTCAACTATGAACATCAGTTTGTGATGTATTGGCCAAAGTCTAGTCAAGAGAGTAGGACATTGATAGTGCTGTGAGCAGGGGAGAGATTGGCAGATAGCCTTTCTCACATTTTACAGAAGAAATGGCAAATCTGTATGATTTATTATTCTTAAATAACTTGCCATAGTCCAAAGCTACTCTCTGTTTTAGCCAAACCTTGTGGTGACTTAAAATGATTTCACTTAGCAATTCACACTGAGAACACTGGAACAGAGCCACCAGTAGACCAGTATTAAGCACCCAGTCCCGATGGCTTTAGGGCAGGAAAGGAGGCAACCTTCTAATTTGCTGCTCCTCAAAGAGTGGAGCAGAACTGCTGGGCTGTACGTTTTGCCAGGAAATCCCTACTTGCTCCTAATTAGAGAGCTGTATCTGTCCTCTGTGTTTCAGGCTTATAATTCTGTTTGGAGATCAGATGGTGCATTTTTACCACGGAGAGCAATTTCCTAAAAATCTGCTTAGTATTCTGGCAGTTTGCAGGATGAAAAAAAATAAATTGCTTAGGGACAAATTTTTTGCCTAGTGCACAATGAGTTTTAACATACAATAACTGCAGCTGGGTGGGTAACTCGCTGCACTGGAAATTTGCTTCTTCTTATCTTCAGATTATAAGGCAAGGTGGTTTTCTATATAAACTTAGGAGGTTTTGCCTTTTTAGAACTCAACTTCATAACTTACAGGAAGTGGATGAAGTTTGTAATGCATAGAGAAGGGAGACACGCACTGTTGCTTTAAGCAAAACCAGTTGAAATAGCTCAGGTAGACTTCTGCTAGTTGGTAGTGTTACCATTTCTTAAAAATCAAATGGTAATCGAATCTAATGTTTGTGCTGGAAGCTGAGTGCATTTCAAATGGGAATTAGACATATGTAATGCAGAGCAGTGGTGCATAATTAAGGTGCTTCATAACAGAGATTGTTAGATTCGCATGATACCATTTTTCAAGGCATCTGCCATATTCCTCCCAAAATGAGCCCAAATACTTTAAGAAACTTTCCAATTATTTGGGTCAGAGAAGTGAGGACGTCAGGACTTTAACATGGTATTTTAGGAAGGGGCAGTGGTGTGCTTTGAGGTAAGCCATCTGATGGTCTCTTGTGTTTAATGGGACATTGGGATCTGAACTGCTCCATGGACCAGAAGATTATTTAAAAGCATACCTAATGCCTTTTCTCTTCAGAAAGCTTTGACTCCCTGAGAAAGGGGAAAATTTGTTCTAGGTGATCAAGCCACATGCTGGAGAAGTGAAGGGTCTTGGCACCTGCTGCTTTGGTCTCCTGAGCCCACTGCAGCTGAACCAAATTACTTGCTAATGACTGCCCAATTTTCTGCTTCTTTAGCATCAGGTAGGTTGCTTG
This sequence comes from Psittacus erithacus, assembly GCA_009867235.2. Classification (NCBI taxonomy): domain Eukaryota; kingdom Metazoa; phylum Chordata; class Aves; order Psittaciformes; family Psittacidae; genus Psittacus; species Psittacus erithacus. The sequence goes on along the minus strand of WYDI02028081.1, from coordinate 13,528 downwards.
GTGGGAGTAAAAACAGTTTGAAGGTTGTTCTGAGTGTTCATGGTGAATGCCACCCTCTGGAAGAGTACCACAAAGGATAGCAGCCAATGGGGACCGTGAAGCTGGTAGGTGAAAGAGCACTGACACATAAAGATGAGAGAAAATGCAGGTTCTGTGCTATCAAGATTAGGAGGAATAAAATTCTGATTTTGTCTCCCAAATACTCTTAATTAGAGCTGACTGGAAAATCTGATATACTTGAGTGGTTCTGACAGTGACTGAGGCATCGGTAAGTTGAGGTGAGAGTTTTGTTAACTCTGACTTCCAGATTATTCTTGGCAATGGTAGCAAGCATATTGAATGAGTTATTAATTTCACTTCTAAAATTACTTATGTTTTTACAAAGTTTTTACCCTGTGTTTATGTTTCCTTTTGCTCATCATATGTGACTAAGAATATAGAAGATTTAATAATTTAAAATTTTCCTTAGCTTTTATGACATGTCTTAAACCACCCTAATTTGGTAAAACAAATAGTTCCCCATTATTGCACTCAAGAGGTAAGGAAAACCCAAAGAACCCAATTAGTCCTTGCCAATCACCGCTAAGTTGACATTGTGGGAGTGAATATCATACTAAAAAAACATCCTAGTTTTAAAACACTTGTGTAAGTTTAGAGAAGCTGCTCCTAGTCAGCACTCACAGAATACAATGACAATGTCAAAATGCTCTTTGCACACAGAATTGTGAAAAGAACAAAGAAGCAGAACAAAACATTACTAACAGAGCACTGTGAAATGTATGTTTCACTTTATAAGGGCTGCTGCAATAATTTTCCTCTGATTTTTGACCTCTATGGGTTTAACATTAAAATGCTGTGGCGGGAGCTTTGGATTCAGGTGGAGGCAAACCCTAAAAATGAACCTAATTTGTTCTAAGGCAGAAAACTGAGGTCTGTGTAACTTCAGCATGCAGTTACAGGTGTGCTCAGGTTCACTCAACTGAGAATCAGTTGCTAAAACTTGCAGTGTTAGTTTAAAGCTAGTAGCAGAACCTGCCAAAAGACAAATCAGGCAGGTTTCCTGCAGCTTTATGTTGCTTCATAAGCCTTCTTCCAAATGAGTAGTTTTCTTCTACTGCTAATTCATTAATATTACAGTCCTATGTACTACTGTGAGAATAAGATGTGGGAGTTTCTCAGGTTAAATGTTATTATTATGGCTACAAGCAGCAAAAAGCAAGGTGGTTGGGAGTCAAAGTTTGCCTTGAGTTTGACTTGTTACAGTTGTGTCTAGGTGGTTTAATACAGCTCCAGAACAGTGATGCCTGGGTTGGTGAGAGCTTGACTTTTTGATGGCTTGCAGGCTCCTTACCACTGCCTGAATTTTCAGAAGCTGTTTTCTGTAGGTTTTGGAGAAGGCTCTGTGCAGCTAATGCAAAAGCAATCCCTAAGAAACAAGGTTAGACAATAAGAGGTGAGGATGGAAGGGATAGATGTCCAGCAAGGGAGCATTTTAGGTGCAATTACACAAGCTTGTCTGATCCTAAAATTTGATTAAGAAAAAATAAAATTATATTGCTGGGCAGTCAGTGACTTCTCTGACCACTTTAAGCCTTTGCCTAAGGAAATCTATGAATATCCAATGTGATGACCTCTGATAATATTGCAATCACCTGAACATACAAATCATGGAGCTTTTTTTATCCTTGAGGTAGGATATGTTTTTCATTTTTTTTTCCCCCTTGATTGACTGGCACACCTTGAACTCAAGTATTCAGTGGTTAACACTCCCTGATAATTGTATGCTGATCTTGGCTATGCCTTTTTCATCATGCAATTGATTGTTCAAAGTCTGAAGTAGTTGTATAAGCATGCGCTAAGCTGGTTTCAGATTACCTGAGAGGGTTTGATTTCTTTTTTCTTCTAAGAAAAGGGCTCCTCTGCAATGTCTGTATTAACCACCTCTGCTGCCGCCTCCTTTGTGCAGGGGCAGTGATGCTGGGTTCCCACTGCTTCCTATTCTGTCAGCTGTGGACAAAGAAAGCATTTAATTCCTTGTGTCTTTGCACCAGGACATTAGGCTAAACAAAAATACTCATTCACAGTTTCTATGTAGGCCCATTTCCTGGACTTTGACCTTTCCTGATGCTCTCCTTCAGACTCTTATTATCAAGTGGTCCAAGTTTCTCCTGGAGCGCAAGGCCCCACACTTTGGTTAAACTTTCCCAACAAAAGCCTTGTTACCTGGCACAAAGTGCAGACTGTCCCTTTATATATTCATGTATGTTTGTCTCTTTCAAAGTTGTGGCATTCTTGGTTCCCGCTCCATGTAATTTAATATAATTGCTAGATTCTTTTCTAAAACACATTCAACTTATCAATTTTTCTCCATCCTGTATTTCTGCAATGGAGTATTTTTGCGTGCTCTAATTGAAATGCACCCTATTGTTTGTGCTAGTTCCCCAGCTTGTTGGGACCATTTGCAATTCTGATCCTATCCTCCTGCACATTTGCAGTCCCTTCTGGCTGGAGGTCATTTGCAAATGGATTGAGAATACTCTATATCCTACCTTCCAGGTCACTATAATACGGCATTGAACAGAGCTGGCTAAGGACAAATCCCCAAGGAATTACCTTTGTTTGTGCATCTTTCTATTTTGACAGTAAACAATCAATAACTCCTCCCTGGCTTACCTCACCCTGTCTTTCTTGCGTACATCTACAGTAGTGTAATATACATTGTGTATCCGTAGCTTATATAAAAATATGTGAAACGGTGTCAGAGACTTACTAGATGAAGTATATTTATCCTTCTCTCTTTGCACAAGGTCTGCTACCTTGTTGCAAAATTAAATGATATTGTTTTGACATTATTTTTATGTGACAGATTCTTGCACAGTGCTGTTCATCTCCTTCATGGCTTCCATGGCCTTACAAATCACTTGTTTATTTGTTCCAGCATTCTTGACTGCCCTTTCATTCCTCACAGTACCATCCTTTGCCATTACTGAGCAATGTCATTTTCCGATTGTCCTGTGCCTCTTTCATGACTTCTTGAAGGTGAACTCCTGATGATGCCCCTGTCTGGTTCTGAATAACAACCTAGAGGCTATTTACCTTGGGAACTAATGGGCTGAAGCAATCAGAAAGATCTAACTTACTCAAGTAACTTTGAGATTGGGTTAGATTGCTTTTTTCCTTTCCCTTAATGTAGATGAACATAGTTACTTCCATCAGAGGTCTTAATTGTTAACTGTCTCCATGGTGGTGACCCTTTGATGGAGATCATTGCTCAAAAGAAGGCTTTGAAATCATTAGGTTCACCTCTGCTGTACAGCAGTATGACACTCCTGATTTTCCTCTGATTAGTCCGTTACTCCCCAAATTTTGTAATTGTAATTTGGAACAAGGTCAGAGAAATCAGAAAGTCTACTTTGCAATTTTTCAATGCCTGCCCTGGAAGGGTCAAGCACTTTGTAAAGAACCCATGGCGGGGTGCACGAAGGGTTTGCTACCAGCTTCCTCCCTGCTATTCTAGAGTTGCTCAGTAATCAGACAGAAATAAACATGTCTTAAAATCTCTTCCATCCCTTGTTGTAGGTCTATGCTAAGTCAGCATAGACTAATTAAATAATCTGACCCTTGTTTTGCCATTTAGGAGGCAGAAAGCAACTGGTAAATATCACAGACAGCCCTTGTTGTCATGCTGAGCCACTATATTGCATTTGTTGTGCACGGCGCAGCCAAAGGACCGCAGCTGGGAAGAAATTGAAGACAGTGAAAGTCCTCTGGCCTAACTGGTCATTGTGATATATGGAAGAATTGTGTCAATTTATACAAAGTGGCTTTGGCTAAGGCTGCTTCTACTTGAATTTGATTTTGAAAAGAAGAAGTTATTCTCCCTCCTTACTGCATACTTAATAATGCTTATTGTATTCTCCTGTCAGGTCACTCAGTACCTGAAGCATCCCACTGCTTTTCTGCTGCAGAAAAAATACTGCCTTTTGTTTCTCCTTGTTCAGGCCTGACCTCTCCTTTTGCCCTGCCATCCACATCTCTCTGACACTGCAATTTTTGTGGGCTCAGGCAGTGTATGAGGAAGCCTTTTTGGAGAATTTAAAGGAGACAATCTCGCATGTTCTGACATCCCCCTTCTAGTTTCAGCCCTTGGCCTCTCACAACTGCAGTGGGATACATCCTCCAGTGCCCCACTTCAGTCTGCATCTTCCTTCCAGCAAAAATGCTCTAGGAGCCATCTCACCCTGTGTGGGGGTGCTGCATTCCCCAGAGGTCATGTGTGCTAATGATGGCCCTGCCCCCAGCTTCCCTGGCTGGCTGTGGATGCTCAGGGAAGTTTAGCCTGGAGGATATTTGCGCCATCAGCATGGCAGCAAATTCCCACATAGGTTGGTCCTTTTATATCCCAAAACTACCAGATTTGTTTGTGGTGCCTGAGGCACCCAGGGGGGCATCTCCTGGCTGGTCAAAGTGCAGGGTATCTCAGGCAGCCTGACTGCAGGTGCCTGTTGGCTTTTTTCAGGATGGTAAAACTTACATCTCTGTACTACGGAGAAGCTTCAAGAGATCTCGCGATGTGAACACACAGCTAGATGGATTTTGGTTTTAGACAACTTCCAGTATCGAATACACAGAATAAGCTTCTGAAAGAGCTTGTGCTTTGCATTCTCAGCACACACCGCAAAGTCCTTCTGTCTAGGAGAGCTAATGCCTGGAAGATGCTTTACTGACCACACACCTCGAAACATCTCTATGCCGCCTGATATTTGCACATCTATATAAATATGTATGCGTTCTAAGAAGCATTTTCTCTATTACCTTTTTTAAATATTAAACAACAATGTTGTGTCAGTATTTTGCTTTTCATTACGTCTTTAAAGCTGATGGTAACTAGCAAATTAGGCCCAAAACCAGCCACAAAAAGCCATTGCTGACTGATGCAGACCAGCATGTTATTTGATTGGAAATAACTGCAACTATTGCAGCAATAGTATTGCCAATAGAGTAATAAAACTAAGCACATCTCCAGAGGGCTCTACATACTGAATGATCTAACCCTTGTAAATGTTCTGTCATGCAGCAAAATACCAGCATAACTCATTTACAATAGACAAGCGAAGATAGAGAGTCTGAATCAGCCTCCAAACATCAAAGCGAACTCTCATCGGCTGCAGAAAATGGCTGCTGGTGGACGTATGCTTGTTGCCTTGCTAATCTCTGTGGGAACAGGCATGGTGGGCATCTCCCAGTGCTTGGTGTCCTACAGAGCAAACTGGAGATGTTTCACCTGAGGTGTATGTGTACAAGCTGGTAAGGTGGAGGTGGGAGGTGTGTGAAGGTACCTCATGGGACTGTTGGCCAGGGATGCCACTGCTCCACAGGGATGCCTGTGTTCTGTCAGCATCATGGTGATATGGCCAGCCTGTGATGAAATCTAGGTTTTGACTGCCATGGCATCTGCATCAACGAGGTTAGAGGAATAGGTATTGTATGCCCTTGATAAATGGCTACAGCAAATAATAGGCAGATAAGATGCTGTGATCAAAAGACAAATAGGTTACATGAGATATGAGAGGAAGAAAACAGGTTAGATAGCTTTATAAATCACAGCAAGGAGTTATGTGGCACAAAAGTTTGCTCTTTGCTAGAGAGGCTAATGGGGAATTATGGGCAGTACCTACAACCAGGAGACCTGGACAGTGTTAAATGAGATAAGGTAGGTGTAAGGAAAGCCTCCATGACTACCAAAAACTATTATTGTTTTATCATGAAACCATTTAGACATGGCAGGTTAGGCACACCCAGGCTCACATCTCTCCTTCTGCTTTTATCAGGTTAAAGAGCAGCAAAAACACAAAGGACTCGATAGAAACTCCAGGTGATGTTAATGGTCTGTGGAGTAGACCCGGTATTTTGCTTCCCTTTGCTGTTGAATTGTTATATACTTCTTGGTCCCTCTTGGTCTGGGATCACACTTCTCATACTTGGGGAAGTGGAGTTGGAGATTTCATCCGCTGCCAAACAAAAGGGTGCAGTGCACAGCTCCATCCGTATAGCATCACAGTACAAATCTTGTTAGGATCATTTTTTGCAGGAATGTGGGGGCACACAAGCAATGAGCCAAGGGGCAGGGTGTGTGTTAGGATTTCTGAAGGTCTCTTTGGAGCTGGTTATTTCATCCCTTTTTATAATCCTCTTGAACTAAATGACTCATTGATAACCTGTCTAGGATAAATAGTGTTTTCCAGGCATTACCAGACAGTGAGGCCTTTTTCAATGATACTTTGTCACTGTCTAAGATCAAAAAGGTTTGTAACCAGTGAAATGGGAGGAAGAAAAAGCTTCCTGATATTGCAGCGGGTGTTTAAGTATCCCATTGTTTAGTTAATGTCTTTTGACAGATGTGGCTTCAAGATGCATAAAAGACTAAAAAAATAAAAATACCTATATAAAGCTCATGAGTTGAGGATTGGAATTTAGATTTACTTCTTAGTGAATAGAGCTACTGTGTTGTATGATGGAGCTAGTGAAAATGCATAGCCATAACAGTGTTTGAATTTAAAACGCTATATACCAGGTGGACTTGCATGGAGCGATCAGAATACTAAGTGTCACTGGTGGTTTAAAGTGAGACTGAGAGATTATTTGTTTTAGGAAGAAAGATGAGTAGGCCTGCTGTAAAAGTGTGAAGAATCTTTGATTGGGGGACACATGGTAGACAGGCCAAACATCTTTCATTCTGATTAAGTGATATCAAGCACTGAAGCTGGATTGCTTTTTCTGGTGATGCTGTGGCTCCCTGTGTGTCATGGCAAGTTAATCTGCGCCTCTGGCTCAGCAGTAGCGGTGGGATGAATTCTGGCATTTGGAGTATGTTTTATCACTTGTTCCCCTTCTCTGATTTCTCTGTTTGAAGTAGGGTCTATGTGTGAGAACAGTTGCTCTTAGCTTTGATCTGCTTCCGGATTTGACCCAATCTCCACCATGCAGAACAGAAGGCTTTAAAAAAAGAGCATGGCACAATCTTCACCAATTTTGAGCTTGGCTTTGATAAGGTTTGTACTGCTGTTTGATCTGCATCCTGCAAGCTTCTTCATGTAGTACCTGCTGTGCTAGGGCTTCAGAGGAGAATCTCGGGGGAACTTGCCCATTACTGAAGTTCCAGCTTCTGATCTGGTCCTCACCTTGCTCCCTGCAGAGGAAAGGTGACACGCAAGCATGTCATGCAAAGATGTCAGTTGCATAGGAATGAATAATTCTGAGCCTTTCCCAAGCAGTAGAGACCTCCTAGTTCATAATGAACAGGAGGATTAAGAATACCGCTAAATGATAATGTTTGTAAAATGGCAGGTTTTGGCTAACAGAGCTTCCCAGCACAGTCTCTCCTTGTTGGTCAGCAGGGCCTTCTGGAGGGCTGGCCGGCCTTGACTGCAGGGACATGCTGTTGGTACATGCAGTTGGCAGAAAACCATTCTAGGAAAAGCAGGCACAGCTACTGACGTAGATTTGAATGTAGCTGCACTTGAACAGAGTTTGATCCTCAACTCTGCAGTATTATTTAGGTTTCTGGTGCTTTGATGTGTTTGCCATTTGCTCAGGCCACCTACATGCAGAGGCAATGCTGCAGCTCCTCAGGGCTTACAGTAATCCTGTTAGTTAGGGTTTTGTAGGGGGTTTACATTTTTCCCCAAAATATATATAAACAACTACTAACATGATGCTTTGCTTTACTGTGCCAGTAGAGAAGGAATTGAAAGGCAACAAGGACAGCAGGAAAAATACAGTGGAGATGTGGGGGATTAAACAACAGGAATCTTCTCATCTTACCAGCAAAGCTTTTACTGAAACACCTTTACAGAAAGATTTTGAATGGTTCTGATTTTACACAGAGTAGCATTAAAAATAAATGCAGAGTGTTAAGCATCCTAAAATTCGGTCACTGGAATACTTGAGGCCCTGGCAGTATGCAAATATACATTCTCTTGTTTGCAAGGCTATTGCAGAGGTTTGGGTGTTTCTAAGGCAAAAGGGGGATGGTCCTGATGGATGGAGTCAGAGTTCCCACTTGTGTGTCTTAAGTCCTTCCTAGCTGCTAATGAAGAGGTGCTTGCTGCTGTTGTTTGTAACTAAGAAGGCTGGGGGCTCCCAGAGGCTCTGATTCCTGTGCTCCTGGCCATCCATAACTCTCAGTGCAGTGGCATGACATGAGCAATAAAATGAAAAGGAAAAAACATTGGATGTCTATAAGCCTTTTTGAAAAATTGATCCAATAAAATGTTCCATGACTATATCCACTAGTCATTTACACAGCTCTATGAGCTAAAAATAAAGATGAGAATGAGGAAGGTGAATCATTATACACCTTATTTCAAATAAATAAAGTTGCCAGATCAATTATTTGTCAAATATGAATTGAGCAATGGTTTGGTCCTCTGCAGTAGTATGTCAGAGAACTACATGCTTAATTGGCATTAGCCTGGCTCACTAGTGCACATAGTGTCAGCCTTGAAATTCTGTAGGCCACTTATTATTAACTGCTCAGATTCTTCATGAATTTGTTTGCTTATTTTGGCTATATATTGCTAGACATCCAAATAGATGTATGTCATTGGTGGGTCTACTCCTGAAGTGTTCAATTTTACATTATGCCCTTGGCAGATCCTTTATAGCAAACTGTTTGCTGAAAAATAATTTCTGTGAATATCTTCCCATTTGCTTCTATTTACTGTAGCTGATGCCTTGAAGATTTCTGTTCCTTGGTCTTCTTGTTACCCATGTTGATTCAGTTATTAGCCTGTAAATGTCCCTGAGAACTTAAAAATCTTGTCCAGAGGGACTGATGGCTCATTATTACTAGAAATAGCTTTTCAGAATTCATTTGTTTGTTTTGCTGGTAGGTTTTGCCCTATTCTTAAGAATGTGTGTGCTCTAATTTGAGAAAAGACTTTGATTCTTAGTTTTGTACCCAAATACGGGGATACTAACTGACAGCATCTCTTCGCTTTCCTTTCCATTTTAATATAAGCAGCATTTAAGGCCAAATCAGGCAAAATCACTCATTGACTCTGTTAACTTCAGTGGAAGCTTTGCCAAATAAGGATGGAAGGTTTTGGCTAGTTACCAGTTTTGATGCTGCAGTAATACTGGATGGCCATATAGCCATATCTCCCACAAGATCACCAAAGAGAGGTGTCAGGGAGCCTCAGGGAACAGAAGTGGCAAAGAGACTGCAAGAAATGGAAAGGGAGGATATACAGATTTGGGAAGGAAGATCCAAGTACAAAAGTAGAAAGGAGAGCTTGAGCAAATAGAAAAATCTCTCTAATACCCAGCACCCACAGTATCATCTTCAGAGCTGCTCATTTCACTTGGCTTTCTCAAGCTTAGACTCATGCACATGTAATATTTGATGACTTAGGCAGAAATAAGTCTATTTTCAAAGCTAATCTTTGCATTACATATTGAATCCATTATAGATTCTCTTCTATTTTAATGAAAAGCCTGCATGAATGGCTTAAAAAAAGAAAGAACTTGCGTTATAAATCGGACTGAGGCAATGGCCTGAAAATTGGCATGAATATTTTGCAGTAAATGCTGCCCCAATAAAATAAATGGCAATAGGAAAACTATTCAAAGATCTCAGCACAAATAAGAGAGTAAGTGCGTTCTACATTCTGTGGCATTTTGTGCATCTTTGTTAAGGCAGTATTTCCATAGCATTTAAATGACATGTCCTGTCTTTTTATGTTGTGATGTAGCTTCTGATATGAGAGCAAGGCCGTTTAAGCACAGTAATTGGATCAAGACTTTAGGGCTCTGTCGTGGTTTAAGCTTAGTCGTAAATTAGAAAACCACGTAGCCTGCTCATTCCCCCTCCCCCCTTACCCCACTCCCAGAGGGATGGGGAGGAGAATGGAAAGAATGTAACTCCCATGGATTGAGATAAGAACAGTCCAGTAACTAAGGTGTAACACAAACCACTGCTGCTACCACCAATAGTAATAATGATAAGGGAAATAACAAGGGAAGAGAATACAATCATTCATCACCTGCCAACCGAGCAGAGAGCTAGCCCTGCTGGGTAACTCCCAATTTACATCCTGGGCATGACATGCTGTGGTATGGAACACCTCTTTGGCTAGTTTGGGTCAGGTGTCCTGTCTCTGCTTCCTCCCAGCTTCCCCTGCTCCCAGGGCAGAGCATGAGACTCAGAAAGTCCTTGGTCAGTCTAAACATTCTAAGCAGTAGCTAAAAACATCGGTGTTATCAGCAATATTCCCAGACCAAAAGTCAAAAACACAGCACTGCACCAGCTACTAAAAAGGAGAAAAATGACTGCTACTGCTGAACCCAGGACACAGGGCTTGTGCTTAAAAAAAGAAGTAATAAAAAAATAGTGAAATAATGGTGGTCCTATGGAAGAGATATGGAGCTAAGATATGAAGTAAGTCCTCTGTGACTCATTAGCAAACGCATGGAAGTACATACCTCCATTTACTGCATACTGCCAAGGACCTGCATCAAGATGGCTCTTATGGAGGTTGCATGTATAGGAAAATTAAATTAAAAAAAAAAAAAAGGGCATAATCCTGTCCTTGTGCATTTTTTTTTTTTCCACTCCACACTACTGCTGTACATTGCAGCCCTCACCTATGGGACGAGAATGATTGCCAAGCAGAGTGAAATAATTAGATCATGACTGTGATTACAGTGTAGTTTTGTTTTGCTAGTTAAGCCAGTGTTTTCTCCTAAAGATTCCAGAATTTTGGATTGTTAACAGAAAGAATAAGAATAGCAAAGTAAACATGGAGCTACTCTATTTTTTCTGTTTTCTTTTCTTTCCCAGGGTTTGCTGGGCACAAATGTTGCCTTGTTGACATTACTGCAGCAAATATGCTTTTCCTTCTTGGTAAGGGAACAGGTGTTTTCCACTTACCTGCAAGAACAGCATACTCAAAATAAAACAATTATTCATTTATAGGACAAATGGGAAGGTACTTAAAGGAGATCAAGCATGTAGAATGAAATGGCAAGGTTTTCTTTTAAATCACAGATGGAAGTGATTTGCCATCATCCCTCATTATAAGATTCTCTTCATTGTGGATGTCCTAACCCATCATCCCCACGTAGAATATCCAGGTCTAAGTGCCGCGTTGTCATGGGTACGCATGCTTATCAATGTGCTCTGTTCAAATTGAGCCTAAACAGTCACATACCTACACACAGAGAAATTCTCTTTTCATCAAAAGAGCTGAATTTGTGCTCACTCTCCTCACCATCTCTCTGCAGAAGCTTGTTTACTCAAATGCAGTAATATAGAGCCAAATGTCAGCATAGCTGCTGCTTGGAGGGGGAGGGAAGATTTTCCCCCAGAGGAGACGTCTCCTGCACTAGACTAACTGTGCATTGGTCTCATGACTTTAGAGAAATAAAGGACCCTCAGGAAATTTTAGGGTTTGGTCCTGCTTCCCAACTCCAGCATTCAAGTTGTGGCCAAAGGATGGACTGCCTGCCTGTCTATCTGCTGGCTGTCGGCTCCTCTCCTAGAAGTGGTGGAAACAGCAGACTGCAAGTAAATCAACACAAAATAAAGAATCAAGTGAGGATTCAAGTTTCCTGCACTCTTCCCACCCCCCACCCCAACATTCCACCTACTCTATAGATATTTCCCAGCCTGTGGCCTATGGGTTCATAATTTTTGATGGGAAACGCAGGCTGATCTTGAAATGTGACAGCAATTCAGAGGGAGGAAGGAGTTACTGCCAGATGGCTCTTCTTTGCACCTTCTTCAGTTTGCAGGATAACACTTCGTGATTTGCCATAAATTTATTGTTTTCCCCATCTCTCTGCTGTGGAGTGAAGCTAAACTTTTGGCCTCTTGGCTCCATCTTTCCACATAAGTAGCAAAACAATGTGGCATCGTAATGGAAGGATGAAGAAAGTTTGTCATCTTGTATGCATATGTGCAAAGAGGGAGAGAAAATGGGGGTGGAGGGTGCTGTGGAAGGCAGGAAAAGCATCTCATGAAGAATATAATTAGCAGAGCTGGAAACACCTCCTCACTGCCCACAGTGAGGATCTCATTCCTCAGAGAGTCTGTTTGGAAGTATCTTAAATCCATGAGAGACCAGAAGGAACTGTTTGTTCACATGATCATAATCTAAGTCAGAATCATAGCCTGGAAGTTTTTGAGATATATTATTTGCTACTATACAAGTCCAAATGGCACCTTCCTAATTTTCTTTGCTTTCTTTCCCCTGAAGAGCACAACTGTGAAGCAATTCCACTGGGGCATGGTGGGCCACTAATCTTCACGCAGAAAGACAGTGGAATGTGCTGTGCCTTCATATGTACTTTATTGTCCTTCTTCTGTGCTCTCTTCAGAGCTTCCATGGAGAAAATTTTAAGCATGTTGTTATCACTTTCCATGCTGTAACTAGTGGAAGTGCGGTAAGGTCACATAATGCGATTATTTTTGGTGGTTGTTATACCATGGTTATTTACCAGGAACTGATGAGTAATAAGACTATAAATACCCATTCCATGACCTTAATACAATCTTTCCCACTTATGAAAATGTTAGTTTCCATTTATGATAATCTGCACAAATATAGTATGTATAGCAGAATGGAAGTCAGAAACTTGTATGTGGGAGCTCTCTTTTTTTCAAATTCAAGAGAGAATTCAGCACAGAAAACATGTCAATAGCAGGCTTTTGAAGCATGTGTCACTTTCGCAAGGCAACTAAGTTTATGCATGTAATTTCCATACTCTGATATGATTCTCAACCAGGCTTTTAAAATTATAGTCCTAAAATCTGAAGTGATGTTTTGGCACTTCTAAGTTCAAATCAAGTTTTGTGCATTCACTAAGCTATTTAGCAGGGTGGTGTGACTATCATCCGCGCACAGAGAAAACAGCCCCCTCAGCCTTGTTCCTCAGATTTCATGTGTTTTGAACTGAAGTATTGTGTCACTGGTGGAAGTAGGAGATGCTCTAGTTGGTTATCTGCAACAACACTGTCTTGATGCAGTTGAGGATGGATTTGTGGCCCTACACCCCTCCATGCAACTGCCTCAGTTTCCCTTTAAGCAGTCATTCCCAAACCCCACAGATCCTTTTGCCTCCCCAGGTTGCACCTTTCAAATTACAGAATCATAGAATAGTTAGGGTTGGAAAGGACCTTAAGATCATCAAGTTCCAAACCCCCTGCCATGGGCAGGGACACCTCACACTAAACCATGTCCAACAAGGTTCTCTCCAACCTAGCCTTCAACACCACCAGGGATGGAGCATTCACAATTTCCCTGGGCAGCCCATTCCAGTTCCTCACCACCCTTACAGTAAAGAACTTCTTCCTTATATCCAATCTAAACTTCCCTTGTGTAAGTTTTAACCTGTTACCCCTTGTCCTATCACTACAGTCCCTAATGAAGAGTTCCTCCCCAGCATCCTTGTAGGCCCCCTTCAGATACTGGAAGGCTGCTATGAGGTCACCACGCAGCCTTCTCTTCTCCAGGCTGAACAGCCC
>WYDI02028080.1:12570-42608 GCA_009867235.2 Psittacus erithacus | reverse complement strand
CTTATCATTATTATTATTGGTGGTAGCAGCAGTGGTTTGTGTTATACCTTAGTTACTGGACTGCTCTTATCTCAAACAGTGGGAGTTGCATTCTTTCGACATCCCATCCTTCTGGGGATGTGTGGGGTGTGAGAGAGGGTGTGTGAAAGAGAGACTGTGTGGTTTTCTGAGCTACGGCTGGGCTTAAACCACAACATTCACTATTGGTAAAAGGATCCTCCAGGTTTCTATTTCTGTCTCGCAATTCCCTCTGAATCCTGGGTGGCCTATTAATCTAATTAAGTGACCTTTAGCCTGCTGCTTTGTAAGTCAATATTATCCCTTTGAGTTTTGTAAATTATATTACTTTAACCTACAGTGCATCCCAGCTATCCAGCTGAGACTGTTCTTACTGTCTTTTGTTAAAGGCCTCTTTTTCCTGACAGTTCTTGTGAGAAGAACAAATTAGCAGTGGGCTTCTTTTTCACAAAGTAATTTTGTCATTCAAACAATTTTCATTGTACTTTGAACTCTCCTTGGGAACTGTTTTATCTGATTTCTATTTCAGTTGTCAGCTGTTTGTTTTTTTCTTTTCTTTGCCTCTCTCCTCATTAATCAGACATGCTTCTCTTTCATAATGCCATTCTGTCACTGTGTTTTCCCAGATGTGACTGCCTGGGTGTGACTACTTTTACCTTACTCAAGCTCTGACTTTCCACATTTCATCTCCTTGTATGCTAAAAGAAAAGCAACATCATGCCCAAGCTTACCAAGATTGGAAATGTTCTCCATCAATTACCTTTTGTGGTAGCTTATCCAATACCACCATCTCCACTCTGTAGCAGGGTCCCAGACCCTTCTATCTGCATCTCAGGTCTGTGGAATCCAAATCACCTGCTCCTTGGAAAGAGCATAATTAATATCCTAAAATCCTCTTTTTGATAATGTGGCTTTATGAACTCCTAATGATATTTCATACTTTACATTTGCAATTATATTTGAGATTTAATCTGGCTAGGGGGCATGTCTTTTCTGTAAAACTGTGAATAAGAAAAGTAGAAAATTTATCCAGAAAATGCAAACTTAACAATTTATTTGAATTCAATATATATATTTTCTATGGAAAACCTGAAGCCAGGGAGCACTTTGCATCATTCCCACCACATTCTCCTACTTGCAGTATTTATTGCTCATTTTGAATCTTTTCCTGATCAGCCTAGTTTCTGAAAGCAGTTCTCAATAGCCAATAGGTTTTATAAAACAACGTCTGTTATCTCCTCTTTTCAAGACTGCTTTGAACTTTCCTTATTGTTGATAAACACAAATTAAACAACTGTACTTATTGGTTTTTGGAAAATGGAAGATATATTATGGTATTCAAGGTACATGACAAAAGCACAAGGGAAAAAATTTCACCTTAAGATTGTTTAAGTTAATACTAAATTCTTTTGTGCTGTTTCACCTGTGGGTGCACATGATAAAGTTTGATTACTTTATGATAAAACAATAGAAGTTTTTTCCTTCCTAAGAATGACAAACTCAGTCTTAATGGCTTTTTTCTTCAGAATAAGGGTTGGAAAAATTTGAATATAACTTAAAGTGATCAAGAAATGTGATAAATTGGTTAGTGATCATCATGGATTGTATTCAATGTTGAACAAAACAATTAAGGTCTATTTTGCTTGGATAATTTATAATTTCTTAACTTGAATGCATTTCCTTGTTTCTACTTTTACCTTATGTTATGTAGTACAGTTTACAAACCCAGCACTCTTCAAAGATTCAGTGCATATGTTATGAAATATGTTTAATTTTTAATATATATAAGAACTGGGCTTTAAAATCTATTAAGATCATTACTTTCAAGGAAATGTTGTGCTTCTTTATCCATGATACAGATAAGTCTATATGATACAGGTACGTTTATATCTGTATAAATGTAACTGCAGGGTTAATAAGAATTTTCCCAAAATTTTAAACCAAATGGTGAAACAAACAAAAATAAAGAATGAGTTTTCCACATATATGAATGCAAAGGGCAGAACTCAGGAGGAACAGGATGACTGTTTAGAAGTTAATAGATATATCCAAACAGAACCCAGAGAAGCAGCCCATGTGTTGTATTATTACCTCAAGATAGAATTTACAAAAAAAGATGCCATTGCACTTGTAGTGTAATACTTAATATTTGTCCAGTGAAAAAGTCCTTCTAGGCATGTAACAGTTCCAAATTACAGGTTATTTACTATAAAAAATTCATTGTTAAATTCCTTAACATTCACTTGCAAACAATGTTGTTTGTTACTTTCTGAATTTCATTGGGCAGTCTGTCATAGAAGAATTATTCATAGCTTTTTTTCTTTCCACATCAGTGGCAGCTAACTTTAGCTTTATAAATCCCAAAATGTCACTGCTTATTTTGATTTTTTTGGGGGTTTGGAGCAAACTGCTATGGTTGAGAATATGATATAGAAATATATATATAGATATATGTATAGATATAACGTGGGGGGTTTTTTCTTAATGTGAAGCATGCAATTTGAATACCTGCACTTCTTCAAGTAAATCAGTAAAATGACTATGGATAGTACTGGACTATGTAAGTTTCAGGATGACCCATGAAGAAAGCTTTATCAGGAAGTTCTTAATGTAACGAGGTAGATGTCTGAGCAGTCCCCTACTGCTCTGTGTCCAGATTCCGTAGTCTTTTTATCACAGTAGACTCAGATCATGAAATGTATGCTGTTCTTTTTTTTTTTTTCCTCAAAATAAACACATTCCTCAATCTCAAATTCAGTTTGGAATTCACTATCTGGTTTAGTATAATGCTATTCCTGGCAACTTGTAACTTTGTACCTATAGTAGCCATTATCATTTGCTGCCTTGTGATGCATCTTCTGTTTGACATTCGTTTACTCATTTTCTTACTCTGCACTGAGTGCTTGGATGCCCTTTGGATCTGATCCATCTCTCCAAAACAAAGTAGCACCAGCAACTTTCTGTGTGTGTTTGCAAAAAACCACTCATGGAAGAAGCATCCCTGGGGACTTTATGTGACACCCATACAGCAAGCAACTTCTCAGAGGAGCTAATGTTCTTTTCTGAAAATACTACTGCTACTTGCATAGCTCCCCAGTGACTTCTGCACCGCACTGGCTTCTTGCCGACCCCAAGTATTATTATGTTCGGTTTTGATCTCAAGCCCAAGCTTGTCTTTCTTAAGAAGCAAGCAGCAGATTTGAGGACCAAGTGTGTGTAAGCCCTATTGCACTTCTGAACTCAAAATGAGATTTTGAACATTTTGAGACTTGTTTGGCTTTAGGAAGAAAAGGCAAAGGAAGAAATGTTAGGGTTGTCTTCAGATACCTAATGAAAAACTATAAGGAAGACAAAGGCATATTCTTCTTGGGATTTGCAGTGAGTGTACAAGACGCAACAGACACAAACTGACCCAAGGGAAATCCCAGACATATATAAAGAAAATTTATCACCATGACAGTGATAAAACTGTGGAACAGCTTGCTCAGAAGGTCTGGAGGGTCTCCACCCTTGTGGGTGTTGTGTTTTAAGCCTAGTCATCCATGTAGTCTCTCTCTCCCTCCCCCTCCCTTCCTCCCTCCCTGCTCCTCCCCCCAGGGATGGGGAGGAGACTCAAAAGAATGTAACTCCCACGGGTTGGGATAAGAACAGTCCAGTAACTAAGGTACAACACAAACCACTGCTGCTACCACCAATAATAATAATGATAAGGGAAATAACAAGGGAAGAGAATACAATCGCTCACCACCCACTGACAGATACCCAGCCTGACCGAACAGTGATCTAGCCCTTCTAGGTTACTGCCCCCAGTTTACATCCTGGGCATGACATGCTGTGGTATGGAATACTTCTTTGGTCAGTTTGGGTCAGGTGTCCTGTCTCTGCTTCTTCCCAGCTTTCCCTCCTCCCTGGCAGAGCATGAGGCTCAGAAAGTCCTTGGTCAGACTGTACATTTTAGCAGTAACTAAAACCATCGGTGTTATCAGCGCTGCTACCAGGCTGAAAGTGAAAACCACAGCACTGCACCAGCTACTAAGAAGGAATAAAAATGACTGCTACTGCTGAACGCAGGACAGTGGGGCTTCAAGACTTGACTGAAGAAGGTCCTGAACAGCAGTCCTACCCTGAGAAGGGTTTTGGCCTAATTGACCTAAACCAGTCTTTTCCACCATGTTTTATTACACTCTGATTCTATGAAGCAGAGCTCCTATAGCTGTTTTTGCTGATGAATATTCTTTTAATCTTACAATTGTTTCATTGAAACCAGTGGTGTATCAGAAATAAAGTAAATAGCAAATATGGTAAGATAAAATATGCAACCCCACTCATTTGTCACTAGTGTGCTAGTGGCTACTTCTCAAAAAATCATCTACCACACTTTCTTTTTTATAGAGGCATATGCTTCATCCTCATTCCTGAACTGTACAGAGGTTAGCCACCCAGCAAAACACATACCATATTTTCTAACTCTTATTTATATGTTCACAACCACTTTAGTAGAAAAAAGTGACAGCACCTTATTATGCGGTGCTCCTCGGTACAGATAATATCTAGACACGCGCTTCATAAAAAGGCTTGCAAGAACAAATCCTATTCACTGTGAACAATTATGCATGAAGGTTTTAACTACAGACTGGTTGTAAAGGATTTTTCCTCAGCTCTGGGCTAGCACACTTTGGATGCTGACACAGACTAGTTATTAAAAATTCCACGAGACAATGTTTCATTTGCCACAAGACAAGTGCTGAAGAATAATACAGAAGTTTAAGGCAGCTGAGAGGCTTGTTTTTTGCATTGTGGGATGTTATGATGTAGTGATAATAATGGCTCCTGATGGCCACACTCTATCAGAAATAAAAAGTTACCCTTGATCTGCCTGGATGAGTACTATACAGCAGCTCATAAGGGTGCTTTTTCTAGATAGCATTACTTTCTAGCTTTAGGCTGAAAGTCTGGAAAAGCATACAGATACTGTGGAACATTCCTAAGCACTTTCTGAAGATATGGACCACAGCTTCATTTTGTTAGCTAATCAAACTAAACAGAAATTCTCTGACTGAATAAATAAATAAATAAATAAATAATCTTCTTTATCTTTTTTGTAATTAAAGGTAATTAATTATTTTTGTGGGTATAGAGACTCTCTGTTCTTAATGCATGTGTGAGTCTGGAGGGCTAAGTGTCAGTGGCTGGAAAACAGACCATAGGTCATACAGGCTATGGTGCCAGCAACTAGAGAGACCAGAATGCATGTTGTGTGGAATATATATATATATATATATATATATACACAGAGAGAGAGAGAGAGAAAGAGAGAGAGAGAAATAAAAACAATTAAATTAAATATATATATTTCCTACTTACAGGACTTCCTCCCAGTCAGCCAGAGAGGAATGAACAGGATAAGGGTGTCAGTGCTGTGTTTGTGTGAGTGTGCTTTTTTCTGTGTTAATCTGTGTGGTTGACCATGAGCATATGTACATGTGTACTGCATGTATAAGTGCATGCATGCATGCCTAGTGGGAACACTTGCTCAGCCTCATTTCTGGCTGAGCTTGTGGACATGGAGCTGCAGCAACCTCCCCTCTAGTGAGCTGTTAGATTTGGCAGCTCCTAGAATTAGTGATGTCCTTCTCAGAGTCTAAATGCTTTTTGCTTCCGTGACTAGTGCTTGCTAAGCAGGTTACTCACCTGTAACTAGTATTATATGAAAGAATTACCTGTACTGATGAATATTAGTGTCTTTGCTTATATGTCCAGATTTCATTTATGACCCAGAGCTTGGAGCTATGACCCATATGCACCACTGGTATAGTATCTCCTGACAATATGGTTATTCATTCAAGCTCACATCCTCCATTCTCTGAAAAATTGAAAACATGCTGTAAGTATTGCTAATGATGTAAAAGTGCCTGAAAGAAGTTGTTAGTGTCTGCCATAGGGTAACTACCTCACTTGCTATTTCATGGTGCTTCAGCTAATTGCATTATTATAAACTTCTGATTGCATTCAGAAGAGAAGAAAAAGGAGGTGGGTAAAGGGAGGTAGAAGGGAAGATGAACAATTATCGAACTTTCTCCTAGTCATGAAGAAGATAAGCAGGAAATAAATTTGGGGATTAAACTGCATGACATCACATCACATTGCTTCTTAATGATTACTGACAAGTCGCTGATTAGTGTTGTCAGCTTTCATAGCAATCAGGAAAGTGTCAGTTTCCAAATCTTGTTGAATAGCCAGTGATACATATACTTCTGTTAATTTCCACTTAGAAAATGATACAAAACTCTGGAAACCTTGTGATTTTATTTTTAGTGCTTATGTAGTCACTTGACAGCATGTAGAGTGTCAGTACTGGTGAGATTATAAATCCTGCTGGCCAAAGGCTAACAGAAAACTTATAATGGGAAAAGAGAAAAAAATTCCCAAGGGTTATATAATTACTTAAGGAGAAGAGTATCTGAAACAACTCTACAGAACAAAATGTATCTAAATAAATAAGTAAATTCTGTGTCTACTTCACAAAACAAAATGTTGACAATGGCTGAGTTTTTAAACTCAGGATTAAACTCAAAAAAAGGTTTCATCTTGAGAATTCAGCAGTTTAAAGCTGGGCCAGCTGCTGAAGCATGTACCCCAAGTTGTGAGCTGGTTATAGCACAAAATATGAATTACAGAGGCCATGCTTCCTATCTATTGAATGTTGAGGTGACTGGAAGCCATGTCCTTTGGAGATGGACTTCGCTCCCTGTATGTGCTCAAATAAGAATATTTCTGAACCTAAAGGAGTACAAGTTCAGAAGCAATGTCTAGTCCTTCCTAGAGCCCTTAAGTGAACATGTGGAGCTGCTTTCACATAAAAATTGCACAGAAAATTATTTTTCAGGAGTTATGAACATAACTAAAAAATCCTCAATGCCTGAAAAATATATTTTCATGTTTCACAACCAGCATCCCTTTATTTGGAAATCAGAATATTGATTTAAGTGACTACCTGTTGATATCTAAGTTTGAAAACTCCTTCATATCCTGAATAAGCTCCATATCAACAGAAGATACATGAAAAATAAAAACCCACAAGGGTCACTTGATTTACAGCTTCCTCTTTATTTGCAATTGTTTTGATACCTTAGGCTCTGAACAGAGCAGTAAGGTCAGCTGAATGAACTGATCCACTATGAATGTTAAAGTAGGTTCACACCCTACATTGTACTATGATGGCATCAAAATTTGTGGTGTTTGCTAGCTGAGAGTTACAGAGATTAATGATGCAGCATTTCAAACATATGATGATAAACAAGAGTTTCAGCATTTGCTTAATGTTTTTTTTTTTTTTGGAAGTGAGTATGTGAGCATGTTGATGTGCTGACTCTAATGCTTTCATGGAAAGCAAATTTGGAGCAAGATACAAGCACATCAGAAGAAAGAGAACTTGATTAAAGCTCATTAAAGCCAAGTGAAAGACTCTCAGCAGCTCTAGGGAACTTTGGGTAAGTTCCAAGGCTTCCTGTATCTACGGTTACATTTGATTCAAACTATTTGTGCTTCTTTCTTCTTTCTTTCTTCAGTAAAGCCACTGCCATCATGCTCACTGAATCAGAGTAAGAATGCTTTATGTTTGTCACGCATGAAAGGCTCCTCTAACATCTGAAGTGTTTTGGTATTTCACACAGTGTAGCTCCCACTGTCACAGACAGAGCAGCCAGGGAACTTCTGTGACGCAAAGAGATGTCGCACCACAGTCAATTAGTGACACACGGCAGGTAATATCCTAATCTTTGCTGAATACAGTTTTGCTACCTAGAGCAATAGCACTTCTGGGCAGGTGATATGGAGCTCTTTTCATTTGAGAACCCTCTGTCCCCTCTCTGCCTTCCCTGTCTGTCCTCTGTGATGCCACTGTGGGAATGACACACACTGAATAGAAACACAGAAGGTGTACTTACCTATTAGGAATTCAGCCTTCTCAGGTATTCCCCAGCTACACTATGTGTCACAGTATAATTTCTTGTTGGCTTCAGGCCAAAATGGTAGAGGGTGCTGGAACATTTTACAATAGTTAAACAATCAATTCCCATTAGTAAGCATAGCAAGACAATTGCTCATAATAGGGTTCATCTGGGTGAACCCAGAGTTTCTTTAGTGGACTAATATAGCCATTGTCTAGCAAGACTAAATGGCTGTTTTTTATTTTTAATTTATATTGATGCATTTACAGTCTAGCACTCTTTTAAGCACTGCTGTTTGCTCAGAACACCAGTAAGTAACAGAGTAACAACTGGAAGAAATTTGCGTGAAGTACTTGTTTGATTTTTATGGCTTCCTTTATCACAAGAAAATTTGTGTAAATACATGAGTCTAATCTTGATATTGTTACCACACCTGTGTCAAAAATTTCAACTGATTTCCCTAAGTCACTTTAAAAACTCTGAGCACCTGACACTTATATTATGCTTGAACAAATAAGTAGGTGTAAAGCCAGTATATAAACTGTTCATATGAAGATATTTTCCCTGATACCTTACTCCACTAGGGATTCAACTACCCATTTTCACTTCAAAGGCAAGTAATCCAACCGTCCATGCACTCTCCTATCTCTGATTCTCCTCCAGTCAGACAGGAGATATTCTCTGAGCAGTCATCCTGCCATTTGTGCTAACTGCCTTTCCTTGGTGTGCTTGGCTATTCAGAAGAGCTAGCCTGTCCCAGCCATCAGTTAGCACAGCTTCCCTGTGCTAGGTTTCCTTCCAGGTCCAAAGGGGCAGAAACTTGAGGCACGCACGCTAACCACCATTACAACTAGGGACTGAACTTGGACTTCATATTAGCAAAACCAGAAACCACTAATGTTTTTCACGTGACCTTCAAATGAAAATAGTCTACAGATGTTCCTGATGTTCCCGTATTATCAGAAAGCGGATTGCACAATTTGAGCTATTTGTTTTATGGGCTCCATCCTCACCTGGTAGTTTGAGAGGAACTGCTCTAAAGAGTATTAACAAATATCCCAGAGAAAGTACATTTCAAAATAATGCCTGTGGAACATAAAAGGTTCTTCAGGGTAACTTACGTGTCCTTCCTGAAAAGTCAAGGCACATAACATATGTACTCATAAATATGAATGCATTAAACCCTATTAATAGTTTTTAACAACATTCATCATCTCACTAGAGCATACCATTTTATTACCACTTCCTAAGTCCTTCAGAGCTGATATGGACAATATTGAGAAGTCACAATGAAACAAAACAGATGTGAATGTGTTGCAGTATTCAATGGGGAAAAAAATATTGCTTCAAAATGGATTCTTGAAAGATCTAATTGACAGCTAAGGCTATGTCAGAGCAAGGCAGACTTTGCAGGGGACAAATAGGAGCTTGAGCTTGGGCTGGATCACAGATGTAAGACCTGCTCCTTGAGGAGAGGAAAAGGTCTTAGAGGGAAGTGGGGATTTTTCCTACAAATGTGTGGGACCACAGTACATTACTTTGAGAGTAGTTTTTGCTGAAATCAGCAGGAATAATAGACTGGCAAAACAATAAATCTTAAGGTTGGTGACGCACTCTCATTTAATTAAAAACACTTGAAAAAATATAATGCAAAGGGCTCCCCACAGCACTGTGACTTCCACTGGAGGAAAACCAACCTTTCCAGTCCAGAGTCCTCGCAGTGAGATTAGAAAAATATGTATTTTTGAGGGAAAAACCTGAACACTTAATTTTCATTAAACAATATGCTAACAGAATCTAACCCTCCTTGTTTGGGCCAATGTGCATAGGCACCTGGCAGCACGTACTGCCAGACTGTGCTCAGTGACTTTCTGCCACCTGTAGATTTGCCAGCTGGAGGAATTCAGGGAGCCATGTGGCCAAGACTTTTCTGCAGTCTTGGTCGTTACCAAAACCCAATGAAAGTTCCTCCTCTATCCTCATAAATATGTGCTGTGTAAACAACAAAATGAAAAAGACAGAAGCAAAGGGAAATCTTACTTTTGAGCTGCCTATACTCTGAAATAATACAGAAGAGGCAGAACAGTTTCACACACACTGCAGATCTCGCATGTAGAAAGAGCCCTTGAGCACCCAAGCATTCCTCTTATCTTAAGTGGGAAAACTATTCAGCTGAGTAGGGAATACAGATGACACTAGGAGCTGCAAGTTGGGGACCTTTTTTTCTGCACTGCCTGGGCTGTTCTGGTTGGTAATCAGTACAGAAAGCCAGCTGAATGGAAAAGACCAACTCTAAAGTAAGATTTGGTTTATGGCTTACACTGTGTGCTCACTCTAGCTCCAGCAATAAAAGAAAGATATTACTTTGGTGTTCATTAATTATTTATTACCAGCTATCTGCACCTTTGAACTATTCCTGCTCCAGGAGCCGTTGTGCATTTATGGCAATTCATTTAGACACAGATGTTTTCAAATTCCCTCTAAAGCCATAAACAGGGATGCCAGCTGCTCAGCTAAGTTAGAGAAGCCTTGATTTATTGAAACAGTTTTTGCTATTTAAAAGGCCTAATGTACAAACTCTAGGTAAGAGAGGAAAACACACTCTGATATATTAAACAAAAGAAGAGAACAAAAGAGTCAGAAGTTTGTTTGATGTCCAACCATGTGGTTAATGAAATAAAGACAGATGGAAACATGTAAACACCAACATTTTAATAGCAATTTTGCTATCACAAATTCTCAATAGAACTTCCCCATTTTAACTTGTTATGCAGTTTGCAGTCGTATGCTTGCATCCTAAATAGCCAAAGAGTTTTCACTACCCTTTATGTGGAACCAGTTCTGCAAAATGACATGTTCCTAATCTTTTCCTTTTCCATCTTTTTTTTTTCTGAAGTCCTTGATCCTTCAGAAAATTCTGTATAGTTACTCAACCCACTGCAGTCACCAGGGCTTTTCATAGGGGGTTTTCTTCTTACATCCCAGAAGAGACAAATGCCACATAAGTCTCCCTACAGATGTAGGATTTATTCATTCTTATGCTTGTTCTCACTTTCTTTCAAAGTATATTTTTATTTCTAGGTTATGGAGTTGATGCTATTAAAAGTTGTTCAAGCTTGAAATGTTCAAGCTCTCTGGAAGTACTGGTTCAGGTCAGATGTCTAACCTAAGACCAGCTGATGTAAATCAAAATATGTCTACTGAGCTTTGAATTAGGCGATACATGATGTGTGAGTACTTCAGTTGTCACCTGAAAACCCTTCTATGTGGCTTAGGTGGGAGAAGAATTTCTTATAGTTGTTTTCCTAAGCACCAGATTCTTTCTTTTCTGTTGAGACTAAAAGCACAATTTTAACTAGATAATTGAACTGTGGAATGAGGAACTTTTATTTTGCCCTGTGTAAGTTCCCTTCTGGGAGCAAGTACATGAAATGAAACAGAATATACATTGCAGCCTATTTTAAAATACTGATCAGTCTCTCTCATTTGTTAGATGTCTGCGTGTATGAAAAAGCAAAACATAAGACATGTAAGCAGCAAATACTCCATGCTGGCTAACTCATCCTGAGAAGCATAGACTTACTCAAACTGAGACCCAGTTTGACAGAGCCTATAGCTCATTCAGCACACACTTGAGTGTGCACAGCCCGCTGCCATACCTTGCAGATATATAACACATCAAATAACAATTTTATGATGTGCATGCACAGAGGGGAAATCCAGAAACACTAGAGGAAAAAAGGAATATATTAACTGCCCTAAGTTGTCAGTGAAATATTTTAATCCTCCTTTTTTCCTTTCCTTCAGTTGCTGAAGCATACTGACAGTGGAAGAGTCCTACTGACCCTCCTGAAAATGTGTCCTACCACAATCCATATTAGTTCATTGCAGTTGTTAGGTTCAGTGCATTTCAGTCAGGAGGGATGTCATAATGAAGCAATGACATTAAAAGTTTGTATTCCTTTTTTAAATAAAAAACTAACTACAAAAGAATTGTAAACAATTCCATAAAAAGAGAAAAAACTCAGACTTCAAAGTAAGGAAAGAAAAATCAGAATCAAATTTCATCCAAAGATTTTCAGAATATATATGTTCTAAAACAAATTTCATCAGTTTGAGGCAAAAAGCTTCCTTGAAGGTCTCCCTGAGTCATAGATGCAGGCAGGGTGCTTGACAAAGTATCATATTCTCTTTCCTTGTTCTTCTACTCTTCACCTCGTGTCCACCCTTGGGTGCTTGTCAGAGACTGGGTACTGAAGTAGGTAGATAAATAATCTAACCTCATGCAGCTTCTCCTAAATTCTGCCAATGTCCTGTTTATGCGTGCGCAGTATAAGAGTATAAGAAGTTACAGGACATGTATCTGTAACTTCTGAAGAGATAGGGAATAACGTGAATTTCCCTAGACTAGAATCAGTAGGTTGCGAACTTTGTAAAATTTGAAATGTTGTCCCTAAAGGTATAGCTTTCATTAGGAACTTTATTACAGAGCTAGTTCTATATTGTCTCTACATTTACAACACAAATAGCCCACATTTCAGTAGTGTTCTACCTAATTTTAATCAAAGTCTACTTTAATCAGTAAACTTCTCACGCATTAACTTTAAGATGCTATTCTGAACCAAACAAGCTTCAATTTCAGCTACCTTCCAGAGTCTGTATACTTAGGTAAGTACCTAGAGCCATGTTTTCAATGCTCACTACTCAAAGACTGCATAATATCCAAGCTTACTTATGACTGTGCCTGAGCTGTTACTAAGACTGGCCTTTACGTGACCAAATTGGGTCCCCATCAATCTGAGCATCCTAGATGCAGTCTACATCCTGTTAGTGACTCTATAGCATTTCTTAAATTACATCAAAGATATTAAAGAAGTCACAGCACCACAGACGTGTTCATATCCTTTCAAAACACTGCTTGTCTCCATCTGCAAGACTTTATCCATGCCACATCAACATGCAGGAATTATTTAATACCAGATACCATTTAAATAGGGAGGCAACTGAATAGCCAGATCTTCAAATAGAAGACATAAATAACCTGTTCAGGTGAGGCACAAAATTTAGATGCAATTTTTTTTTTCATTGGTTTGAACAAGGAAAAATCTGTTAAATTTTAGGTAAATAAGTTTTAAAGAAGATACAAAGATGATTAATGCAAAAGTTGTGAGCCACTTTTCCACAGAATATGTTGTTGCATCAAAGGTAAAGATATATTCCTTGAATGCTTTAAAGACATTTGAATCAATCTGAATATAAAGATTTTTCAACACTAAAAAAAGGCATTTAAAATAATTTAAAATTAAAGATACTGTGATTGAAAAGAAATACTAGAACTTTACATGATATTAAACTAGGTTTTCTAATAATAAAATATGCCTCAGGCTAGTCACAGTAGATCTAAAGCTTTTTATCTGAAAGGTGATTTGGAGATAAAGAAAGCTAGATTTAACCATTTTAGAGATCTCATTTTGTACCATTATCTGTAATGCTGCAGTTCAACACCATATTTTATAGCTGTTGGAACACATAATAAGAAACAGCAAGGTAAATATTTATTTCTATCATTGGAGTTCTCCAGTATTATATAGGTCTATTCTTGCTGATCAAGAAACACTATGTACATGAAAAAGAATGAGCTGGATATGAACATAAATGCATTCAAGATTAACCGCAAAAGCATAAAACACTGTCCCAAAATATTTTTGACTGAATCCCAAGTTCTCAGCATTAGCTTTTAATTCCCCTCCAAAAATACACAGCTTTTAATTTTAAATTGTCACAGACTACAATGTAATGTCCTGAAACAGCATTCACAGTGCTGTGCTTCTGCCCAATTACATTGTGTTCTATTCTGTGTTGAACACTGATGCAAACCTACTCCAGCAAAATCAAATTTCTGGGGTTTTCTTCCAAATCTAATCCCACAGGCACCAGAACGGCCCAAGGCTTTTTTGTGAAGCCGTTGGTAGCCTGCAAAGAACCTAGCATGCAGCCATCTAACACACTGTGTTTAGGAACTCCAAACATTTGTTTCATTCTCATGTTATTCAGATATACCTACTAAATTTTGAGATTATTGAACTGTTTGGCTTTTCCTAATCATGTTGTTGGAGAAATATGCCTATACTTGATATAAATCAATATAAGCATGGTCTACAGTCCAGAGATTTCCTTAACAGGTTTTGCTTTGAACTTGGGGGAGCTAGAAATGCCTTTGCATGCCAGGGTATTTTTGTCTGTAGAGCAGTGGTTTCAAAGTTTCCCACCAGCTTGATCAGGGTATCATAACCTGCCCCTAAACTCTTCTGACACCATCCTTACTCTCAATGAATGAACCAGAATAGTCATCCTTTCACCATTTCTTTACCTGTTTCCTCTGCATCCACAATGCCCCTGTCTGCGAGGAATTCAGGTTTTCCTTCATAGTAAATCCTTCCTAAATGAAATCCTACCTATCTATAAGCTCTACATGGTATAAGGCTCATCACTGCAGGAGGACAGATAGATAAGGCTATGGTAAGTGTTTGGAGGTTATCCTTAGGGTCTCAAAAGTTCTTGTAGTCCCTCATGCTTAGCCAAAACTACTTCTTTGTAGCCACTCTTACTGATTTAGAAATGAAGGAGCCCAAATACGACACAAAAGTGAAAGTGCACCTTTGACACTTGGGATGAGGGGAAGAGTTAAAAAAAAGAAAAGAAGTAATGTTTAGGGAGATTTGACTGCCACTGGGCTGGCACTGGGCAGAAAATTTGGGCTGGGGAATGAGAACTTCTCAGGGAGGATGCATTCTGGAGTTACCTAGAGTATGACAGGTTGAAGCATGCAAAAAGGTGACCCATGTACTTTAGTAGGAGGAGAAATATATTTAGTTGGGCATGTTGGGCAGAGACTGTTTTCTCTAGGGAGCCTCTGAGCAGCAAGGCATTACAAAAGAGGTGAAAAAGGACACTGGTGTCTACAGTCACCAAGCCAGTGCTGCTCATCACAGGGCACAGTGTGCAGGAGTTGCCCTCTCCATGCTCCCTGTGAGGATTCAGCTCCATGTTTCACTGGTACAGACAAATTCCTTAGCAAGGAGATAATAATATTTTCTTACATTATAAATACCATACTGGCTTGTGTCTGCGCTTGTGCTTGCGCCTGTTTGTGATACAGCATAAGTTCTGTGTGAAAAGAAGGAATATATGTCCCCAAGGTCATATCAAAACCTTCATACTTTTAGACTTTCATGTACAAAAACTAAGGTGGTTATCAGAAATACATAAAAATTCTGGCTGGATTCTTTTTTATCACTGTGTAAGTCAGGAGCAAGCCTCAATAAAGTCACAACAACCAAAGAAGGAAGATTCCTACCAATATCTCTTTTTTATTTATTTTTTTTTTTTTTTTTTTTATGAAATCAGAATGTCCTGCACTTTAATCTAAAAGGTAGTCTCTTTTTATTATAAGCAGTACAATGGAAACTTTAGTGCTATCCTTTGAGGTGTTG
Source organism: Psittacus erithacus (assembly GCA_009867235.2). NCBI lineage: Eukaryota > Metazoa > Chordata > Aves > Psittaciformes > Psittacidae > Psittacus > Psittacus erithacus. The sequence continues at coordinate 27,148 of WYDI02028080.1, read as the reverse complement.
TTAGTCATGAAATCATAAGTTATCCATATGATTGTCCATCAGTTTTCAAACACTAATAGCTAGTCTTTGATGGCTGAAGAAAATACAAAAATACAGCATATTTCCTTTTGAAATTCTGCTTATTTCTCTTTTTCTGTGATGCCTCACAAGCTATGGAGTTTCCACTGCATATGAGAACTGCTATGTGAGCTACAGAAAAAGCATCCGTGTAAAGGATTTGCAATAATTCAATAGTGGATAGAAAACAGTGGATCTAAATTGGCAGTGAGTATGCATCCTATTTAGAAAAGGCCATAATACCAGTTGTCAAAGCTGGAAAAATACAGGAGTTAGTCCATAGCAGCCTATCCTTTGATTAAAAATGGGCCTTGATTAATAATAAGGAAACTTTTAAGTTGGCTTAACAGGAAATTTGACTTCTGTGACTTCTTAAGTCCTTTGCTGTACCGCCATCAGGAGTCTGTGACATTGATTTAGAAATGCTATCAAAGCATTGACCCATCCTCAACAGATCCTACTGTTCTCTCATTTTCTCCAGGCTATTTTAAGCATCAGCTGACATTGTTCCTCCTGCCTTTCATCTATTTATCAGTCACGTTCAGGCATCAGTCAGAATTTCCCACATCAGCTTTCTATTTGAGTATCACTTATGCTTTCTCTTCACGCTGTCCTGTCAGGATAGGCTTCTTCTGCATTTCGGCATCAGACTATAGCTGATGTTAATGCAGCTTCAGCAAAGAAACAACATTCCTTAAAAATGGCAGAAAGAACATGATATTTGAAAGTTGCTGTATGATCTTTACTATTGTTGAAACTGATTTTTTTAGACTTTGAATTTAAAAATGCAGGGTATCATCTGTTTGTTAAGCTGGTTCCAGTTTGAGAAGGACATAAGGGAGGACTGAGAAACAGAACTGCAGGTCAATTCTCACATAATTAATTACAATTATGTAACTTAGAGCTCAGACTAGTGATCATTCAATTACACTTGCAGGAGATGGAGCACAAATTGACTTTGTCCCAAATAGTTAAGCAGAAAGGTCATTGTGTCTTTCTGTTATGAAAAGAAACTGCTGAGAAACTGTCTCTGAAATAAATTGGCAAAACTAAGTTTGAAGATGCTTTTAAAGCTGATAAAATATCAGTAATTAAGCTGTTTAAAGTGAAAACCATTGTGTGTAGCTTGTGTTACGCAAATTGAAGGACAACCAGGGTTTCTAGTATTTCAGTCAGCTGCCTTGGAAAAACTACAGCTATAGCCTTAAATATCATGAACAAAGGAACTTCTGAGAAATAATGTGTTAAATTTGACTTTGACTGTTCACCAAGGGATGGCTTGCTATTCCACGTGGTTAGTTATTCACTAACTTATGAAAGGTATTTCTCTCTTTACAAGCAAACACTTTGCTGTATCTGCTCAGGAGTTCTTATAACAGCTTGCCCCTTGGTGCAACCATTTGAGCTGATAAAAATGCAGAATAATGCCAAATTGAGACCTAAAGATAGCTTTAATGTTTATAGAGATCAAAATTCCACTCAATAATTCTAGATAGCAATCTGCAGCATGGCAATTTCCAATTTTAACACATCATGCTCTCTTTGTATCGGTTGATTCATGCAGATGCCAGCCTGCAAGTTTCAGTCATCATGAAAAAGGTTGTAGTAAGTGTTGTTTATGGTGCCAGCAACCAGTAGTAAACAATTTCATATTCTGGAGAAACGCCCAGCCAAATATCTAGAGAGACAATTTCTTCTGATTTTGGAAGAACTTTTAAAAACACTGCAATATGCTTCTAAAGTATCAGAAGCATTATCTATTAAACTGCTATTAAATTATAGAAGATTTAGCCTTTGAATCTTCCCCCTGAATTTCATGCTGTGTGTTTCTTCAACCCTGCCTATCAGCAATTAAAAAAGCCCCTGTACAGGTTGGCCATTATGCCTGTGAAGCATATATGGCATAATACTGTTTCTACTGATGAAATTTATAAAACATGCTTAAATGGCAAGGTGAAATTGTAAATTATCCTTTTTTCTTTGTTTTTTTTTTAGTTTGTAAAACATCATATTTTCAATGTGACAGACAACTGAAAACACATTGATTATTGTGATATTTTATATGGAAACTCTGAGTTACTTGGCAACTAACAGCTATTGAACATAAATATTAAAATATTTAATTAAAAATGAATATTGAACATCAAGTTATCTGCACCTGTAGATGACAGACTTAGAAAAAGGTTAAATTTATAATAGATAATTTGCAATTATAAGGACTGCAGACAAAGGGAACAGAAAAACACAAATTCCCACACGGAGGAGATAGATACCTGCTGATGATCAGCCACTGAATGTGATTGTGTCTCTAATGGAAATATACAGTTCAGTCTTCCAACAAAGAAATATGAGCTTTGTGCTTTCAGTCTACATCTCCTGATCACATTCACTGAGTTTTGCTTAGTTGGATAATTTATGTTTCATTGCTCTTCTCCTGTTTGCTTATTCCCAGGTAATAGGTGTCAGGTTCATAGGAGTTTGCAAAACTTGAAACTTTCTTAAGTTCAGCAAGATATAAATGCCCACAGACTAATAGGTATTGAAGAAATACAAATCACAGCCACGAAGTCAAAACCAAACCAGCAGCTTGCAAGATTTAATTTTGGGGTACGGGGCCTAAGACCAATATGTTTCCTCAAGGCAAACCCCAGATTATTCCAAGGACTTAAATTCTTAAAAGTGAATCTTTTAGAGTCTCTTTGCATGTGTAAGAAGGGCAGTTTTATTGAAAACAAAGCCACGGCTTGTGAATTTGTAGTGAGTTTCCTTGTGTCATTCCTTGTATGTCTGTTCCTTGTATTTTGAGATGAAATTAAGACTGAACTAGAACATGCATAGGCTTAAATTATTAATTACATAGAGGTGACACTACAAGGAATATTCTAGTAATAAAGTATGTCAATCTACATGGAGAAAGTAGTAAGTATTCACAGGTGCTATGTATACTTGAGCTAAGTGCTGCAGTTTTCTAATATAAGTGTTACAGTTCAAGCAATAAGAATCCTGATTTTGGTTTAAATAAACACATCTTCAGAACTGGCATTTCAAATTTCTTGTTCCTTAAATTTCATGTTTGTTACTCATTACTGTGTCTTTCCTTAGATTCCCTCCTCATTACCATCAGCAGAAAAGCTTCTTTCAAGAAACACATACAACACAAAAATAAGATTTAGAACACAGTGCTTTTTAAGGTAAAAGGATCAAAAAAGAAATAATATCTTATAAACTTTCAGAAAACTATAAATTACATTTTCCCTCACTGTCACATGCACACATATGTGTACACCAGGTTTCTCCTAAAAAATGGAAAAGTGTTAATTTAAAGCAGAAGGTAGAAGATTTAACTTTTTCTTCCAATGGCTTTTACCTGATGGAAAAGCTTTCTAGAAACAAATTTTAGCTTGAATTCATGATGAATGTGGGATCACAATGGTCACCAGATGGTTGAAGTGTCCACAACAATATTTAAATCATCTGTTCTTCCAGGACTTCTCTTTCTCAGGGTTAATGTTATCATTGTTCTTTCTCAGAGACAATCTTTGTGTCTGATGACCTGTGTAGACAAAAACACAGGCTCTACATGGTCATCACAGAGCAGACAACCCACAGGCTTTGGACCACAGTGTGGTAGAAAGTCCCACCATTAAAAATATTTCTACTTTTTATAGTGTATAAGTGCAGATTAAATGTTTTACCGACAACTCGACAATCATGGTAGGTAATCCATCTATGTGAGGAAAAGAGAATATAGGCTTTTACTTACCACAAGGAGGATAAAATTCAACACGAGTTAAATTTTTAGTAGAATTTTGAAGTAGAATTTTGTAGAATTGAGTAGAATTTTGTAGAATTTGAGCAGAATTTTGAAGCATCCCAATGCATGCTTTTATAGATGAATCACCTAATAGTAATTGACTTCAACATTCTGCACATAATTTAAACCATATAAAACATAACAGAGGAAACTAGTATTACCATTTAATATGTTTCAATTAGTTTCATTTAAATTAAAACCCCAAAATACTTTTGTACTTATCTGATTCACTTATACTTACTAGAAGAACTGCAGTTCCCAGGTTTAACTTGGTTTTGAGTTCCTGTGACATTCAGCATCTTGCACTGGAATCTTGTCTCTTTCTCATACGTCCATGCAGAGATTACCACGCATTGCTGAAGGTAGCATTGGACCCTGGTAGTCACTTAAAACTGGTGTACTTAAAGATGCCAAATTACTTGAGTTAGGTGCCATAGAGAAGAGGAAGACATAGTAGTTAAAGGCGGCTGGGCAACCCTTAAATATACTTTCCTATAATCAACAATGTGATCAAGAAAACAAAGGAGGGGTTAAAAATGCATCTGGTCAAGAATAAGGTTTTGTCTCTTGAGCTTTCACTTCTCTGCAGGTATTTCACAAAGGTGTTATTAAAAGTTTCTCACTTGTAAATAGTTTAAATAGTTTGCATACTCTAGCAGTCAATCTTAACAGTAAACATTATTTTCAGCAATAATACCTTTAAAAGTGAAAAAAAAATAGACAAAAGAGAAAATAAGAGTCTGTTTAGGGGCTTGTTTGTTTGTTTTCAACCAAATCACTCCAAACCATAAGGAACTAGAACATTGCAGGAGTAGCAGAATAAATGTGACACCTGGCACTTGGGATCAGCCCTGTATTGCGCAAGGAGAATATTAAAAATAGCACACAGCAAGAAATACATCCTATCTCAAAACAGTTTACAAAAAGTTGAAATGAAAAGCTTTTTGTGCACTCAAGGGCTTCTTAATCTTTGGCCTTACATCATTTGTCAAAAAGAAGAACAACTTCAAGAGCAAAAATCTGAAACTGGAAATATTTTGCTATTATTGGAGTTTGGTCGGTTGTACAAATGAGAAACTTTTTTACTTATTCCTAACAGCTTTTGGGTTGGCAGGGGGGAGGGAGAAACAATGACGTTGTTCGTTTTTCAAAATGAGCTGATGTTGGAACCTGATACTGTCCTAAAAATGGAGAACATAATTTTAAACATTATTGGTCTTCATCTCAGAATGTTTTCAAAGTTTTAATTTAACTGAAAAGAAAGAAGGAAAGGAAAGAAAAATTAAGAGGTAGAAAGACTGTGTCAAAATCTAATTTTTTGTAAGATGAAAGCTAAGAGGTTTGTAGAATCTCCATTCTACATTGCTAAGATAAATAAATGGAGTCCAAACTAAGAGTAATTTAGGTTATCTTTCTTATTCATTCATTACTAAGTAAGAATCTCTATACTAAATCACACTCACCACCACCACTAAGCCTCTGAACTTACCCTGCATACTTCATATGGACTCCTATTAATGAAGTTTAGTAAGTCGTTAGCTCTGCTTGCCACAGATGATTATGGGAGGTTTGTGAAATTCCTGCAATGTTTTTGTAGCTACTAGGTGGCAATAAAACCCATGTAATACATATGTAAAAGCATAGGTTTCCGGAATATAACTGAGATACTTTCCAAGATTGCATGCATTTTTAAAACTGGGGCTTATGTGCAATATTTTTATAATTCTGTTTTCTGAAATGTCATGAGTTTTGTATTCTTACGAAGTTTGTCCTGTGTATAAAGATGTGATCTTATATATATGTTTCTCTGGAAGTTCTTTTCAAACAAACTTAGTAAAATAGAAAATTTATTCAGCACTTTGGCTAGCACTCCAAAAGTCATTTAAAAGTCCACAAAATAACTACTGAGGTGTAAAGCCCAATTCTCTCAGCCTGTCTTCATAGAAGAGTTGTTCCATCCCTCTGATAATTTTTCTGGCCGTCTTCTGAACATGCTCCAAAAAGGTCAGTGTCTTTCTTGTACTGAGGACCCCAGAACTGGACGCAATACTGGGAGTGGGGTCTCATCAGAGAAGAGTAGAGGCAGAAAATCACCTCCCTTGAACTGTGGGCCATGCTCCTTTTGATGTAGCCCAGCAAGAATGAGTGGATGTTGCCTCACTGATTTTGTGTGGACAACCGCTATCTCTGAGCTGCTTTTCACATTGACTTAGAATCATAGAATAGTTAGGGTTGGAAAGGACCTTAAGATCATCAAGTTCCAACCCCCTTGCCATGAGCAGGGTCACCTCACACTAAACCATGTTACCCAAGGCTCTGTCCAGCCTGGCCTTGAACACTGCCAAGGATGAAGCATTCACAACTTCCCTGGGCAACCTGAAGAGCATCATGACACTCCAAGTAACTGACCCAACTTGGAGCTGCCAAAACACAGGAGTCATGCAGAGACATAGTTTTTAGGTCCAGAGGGCTTTGCCTGTAGTTGCAGGCTTTCAACACACTTCACAAAAACTGCAGAGGGGATGAGGCTGGGCTTGTGAGTAACATGACCTAAGGGTCATGTTAGGCACAGTGGTTGTGATCACTGCAACAGATCATTAATAGCAACAAGGAATTAGGTTTGTATTTCAGAAATACCTACAATAAGTTGAAAGAGCTGTTCATCTCAATTCCATAATATTTTTACTAATGAGCTTTTTAAACTAAGGACATCCTAGCTCATAAATACATATTGAAATTATATAGTGTCCTGAAATCCTAGATGAAAAATGGAGCATCTAAAGATGGGTAGGCTTTGTAATAGGCAATGTTAAATCATGGAAATCTAAGCAGTAACTTAGATTTACCTTTCTCCTCCTCTACAGTTTTACTGTATAAAATAAAAATATTAGGCACTCCACAAAATGATGTTGTCTAACAGTGAACAAGGGTATATTTGCAAAAAAATGTTTGTATACTACAAAAATAACCTTACAGTGAACATCCAATTTATAGCAGAATAAAGAATGAATTGCTTGTATTCACATACTTTCTGGCCAAATTCTTATTCTTTTGTAAAGAAGCATAAGAAAGAAATATTGAGCTACAACATCGCTCTCTAAAGCATGTTGTCCAGTATAGCGGATAATTCTACATGACTGATACACAGCAAAAATGTTCATAGTGGACCCTGAAAATTAAAGAACAAATAACATAATTAAAATTCAAAAGAGCTTACATTCAGTTTTACTAAAGACAGTAAGAACTTTATTATTGACTGTTGCAGCCAGACTGGAGCTCACAGTACATCTCAACATCTTCTCCCTAACTTACTAACTTGGAAGCATCTTGGCTAATGACTGGGTCAAAGATCCAGACTGTGTTATTGCCATTCTTTGATTAGCTGAGCAAACAAGTTCTGTTAGCAGACATATACATGTATATTAGAAAGGGGGGATGCAAAAGTACTCATTGAAAGTCTCAATTTGAAAGCAGCCAGGCAGATTCAGTTGTTTGCTCAGTGCTTATTGAAAGTGAACATAAAAAACAAGCAAATAAAACCAGATGGAATTCATTTTTTATGACATTCAATAGTACAAAATTCAATAGTATAAAATGCATAGCCAAGCTTCTGAGAACTGATAATATTAAATTCTGCTATAAACTCAAGTGAGAATCCATCAACTAGAAAGAATAAGGAAGAGAAAGACCTGTGTATCCTAGTTAATCACAGAGGATGACTGTGAGTCACCAGGGTATTGCAGTCATTAAAAAAGCAAATGTGGTCCAATTATGCTTCTGATGAGGCATTTCCAGTAGTGAGAGAGAGTGTAATTTCAATTCAATAGGGTACTGATGAGTCCTCATATGAAATATCTTAAGCTGCTTACAATTCTGGCAATGTGCATCCATGAAGGATTAAGTGAAGCTGGAATAAGTGTTGAAAAGTGCCAATGGTCTGATCTGTAGATGCACTTAAATCCTATGGTGGATCTTTATATGTTTGGACCACTCAGTAAGATTTTCTCAGTTTCAGCAGAACAGTTGGAGGTTGCTGATGCCTCCCATCCCCTTAATGTGGGAAGTGCTGGTCGTGTGTTTCCAGATTAAAATTTCAATAGAAAGAGGTTCATCAGTTTCTTCCACTGAAGGAGCCATTGATAATTCTGTCTTATAACAAACAGAATAGCATTAAGGAACAGCAGTTAAATGAATTCCAAGACACAGACATATAAACATCTGTATTTCTAATGGCCATAATAAATCTTAATTCTTAGGAAAAAAAAAAATAAAAATAAAGCAGCACATTTTGGCTAGCTTGATAATTGGATCAATTTTTCACTTATGGGTTGCCAATCGCTTGACATTTTAATGCATGAACAACAGATCTCAAAAGTATTTTAATTAGCACAGTAGGGCTCAAACCTAACCTTAGACTTCTAATTGCAATGCTAAACCGTGTCTGAATACCTATTTACTGAACAGACGTTAATTAAAAGCATGGATCTGTACTATAGACATAGCATTAAACTGAAAGCAGAAAGGGTGTGCCATCTGCAGAAAAACAGAACCAACATGACAATTAAGGATCTTTATATGCTCGCAAGCTCCTTTCTCTCCCTGTGCTACTTTGGCTAGTTTTATTTGGCTAGTGATCACAGCTTCTTTAAAAAGCACAGATGAAAAGAGATGTTCTATTTTAGATTTTATTCTGGTTTGATTTTTAACAGAAAAGAGCTTTTGAACAAAACCCAGGATGAAATAGTGTACAGTCATTTTCTCTAGTCATTCTTCTCAGTCATTTATTTGCTCCTAAAACTATGCCAACGCTACTGTTTGTAAGTTCTTCTAAAACAGAGCAGTTAAGTGATCTATGTGCAGAAAACCAAGGAACAAACCTTCTAAGTGATCAATTTGGAGTATGCACTTACAGTGGTTTTACTGACAGTCAAGGAATGCAGTAGGTTGCAACACGCATAGGGAACAGCAATCCACTATGACAAGAGGTGTGTATTCTGTAAGCCAGACACCAGAAGAATTACAACCTTGAAATGACTTCTAAGGTCAAGAAATCTCAACCTGGTTCCCCAAGAAACAAAGGCTTGGTTTCTTTTGTTGTTTTTCTGCTTGTTGGTCTGTAACAGGTCACTGATTATTTTTGCACATGCTGACCACTCTCAGCCAAGAGGCAGGCATTTCAAATGATTTGGTCACACAAAATGTGTGACCTCAGGTTGCTAGGAGAGGTTGGACAAACATGCATATGTCCAAAATTCACTGGTAACTAAAGGTGTCATTATTTAAACAGAAATATTCAAGCAAATGATAGAACCCTTCTCAGCAGGAAGAACAAGAATCCAGGAGGACCTCATCATTATGGAGGTCATTAGGTCACCTCAGCTGGTCATAAAATCATTGCCTCAATACTCATCAAAGTATTAATTCTCGTTTTTATAGACAGAAAGAGTAGCTCTGCTGCTAATCTTCAATTCCTTGTCAACAGCTGCATTAACACTGTACAGATTATTTGGTTCCTTTAGTGCTCACTAATTGTGAAGTGGCAAGAATGAGAATTAGGTGTGGTGTGGTCCGAAGGTAAACCTGCTGGAAAGATATAGATCAAAAACAGCCTCTAAGAATGCTAAGAGTAAGGGTGCTGAAAACAGCTTAATTCTTCTTAATGGATTTGCTAGTCACTTCAAATTACCGAAAAGTAAACTCACCTACGTGATAGGCAGTTGATCCCTAGCAGACAAGCAGCTTTGAACTTCACTACGAAGAGAGCTGGGAGTCCTTCTCATTTTCTTAGCAGTTTAAACACTAGAATTAGTGATTAAAGCCTAAATTTTCCCTCTTGCATAAGGGAAAATACATACAGTGAAAGCACCCACAAGCAAAAGAAAAGCTATATGAAGAAGAAAGACGTATATGAAGAGGAGAAAGACGCTGTTGATTTTGCTGGGAGTTCAGCTGTTATAAAACTCTAAGGAGTACATACTCATCTCCACATACTGACAAACCAAGCTTCACTAATTTTGCTGCCTATACGCCCATGTTTGACTCTCAGTGGTCTGAGCTTGAAAGCGCACTAGCTTTGCGCTAGAAACCTGTGTAAGAAGGTAATTTCTACAAGAAACTGTTCAAAACATCAGTGAACAGCATCACAGGTGGTCCAGAAGTATGAAAGAGACAGGAAATGGCTAGGAGCAAATTTACTACAATTTCTGACATTAAGTTGCTTGAAGTAACATGAAGTCTATTCTGATAAGCAGCTGATGTTGGGTGAAGGAATTGGAAAGATGTTGCTGTGACCACACCTCTTACATTACCCCTGCTAAAGACTTCGGTCTTCTGGTACTAAAATATGCAGCCTGATTTATCACGCAACTAAAATAAAAAGCTGAGGCAGAACTGCATAGATTAACAACTGCAAATACTAGAGACTTTGTTTTACAGAGAAAACTACATTTTAAAAAAAAAAAAAAGAAGTCAGATTTGTTCCTTTTTGAATGCATACTTTTTGACATACTACCTCTTTTTAAGGACAAAAAGCCCTGAAAAGTGCATCATTTTTTAGGTAGTTCAGTAGATAATTACATCAGTAAATCATATGACTGCATCTGAGGTACCGCTTCTGAGCTGCTGCAGTATAATTAAAAACCTGCTACAGGCCATTTAGTATAAAGAACTACCTGTGATTTTATGGTTAAAATGGAAAAGCATATTAATATATCAATCAATAAGATAGCAAAACAGAACATAAAATTTTTCTACAGTGAATCTCTTTTTTCAGGAAATAGTTACTTTTTTATAGTTACTATTTTATAGTTTACCCTTTTTACCCTAAACGTACTAAAGTGTTCATTGCTTGGGGGGGAAAGGGCAAATAATATGTGACGTTATAAATGTGTTGTCAGGAAGACTTTTTTAGAGGCACAACCAACCTTAGCTTACTGCAACCATGCACTGGGATGAGTCTGCACCCAGAGAGATGCCAGGAAGCAGTGGTGAATAGTAATTTGTTTCTATGTCAAGTAGCAGCTTTAATTGCCAACATAGCTGACACTCAGTCCAGCTCTCATCTTCTATAGAAGCTAGATAAAGAGCTTGTTTCTTTCATAGAATAATTTTGGTGTTCTCTAAATCTTACTTAGCCCTATGAGAGACACACTCTACAAATCCCTTCCTTCTCCACACAGCTCAAGGCACTGTTTTCCTTAGCTTGTATTGAGGTTTCATGCTGAGGAAACTGCTGGATGATGAGGAAGCTGTGAAATAGTACAGAGTAGAGCCATGCAGGATAAAAAAGGAAAAATTACAGAGGCTGGGTTGTCAGAGGTGGTTAGTAATAGCCCATCAAAATGGCAAATTATAAAATCCTAAATGAAAACAGAGACTTGGGAGGTAATGGCAACTTAGGAACATTGACCAGCTCAAGGAGACAAGGAAGTTTAAACTTTTCTTTCCTGATGGATGGCTGCCTTGCAGCAGGACTCTTTGATAAGCATTATAATGCATTTAGTTGCTTGCTAACTCCAGTTCTCAATTGAGAATTTTAGTTAATAATCATCGCTTTCAAGCAGTATATATTCTGCTTGCATAGTCTCTTCACACATGGATAAAGATGCCTGAATAAAGTAGCTCAGACAGAGTTACAGCTATTATATTACCTAAAGCCAACTTTTCGTTAAAAAAAGTGCTCTAGATCATGTATATCGCCATTTAGGTACTCTAAACTCTTAGAAAAAATGAATGCACATGCAATACCAAGAAATTTTACCTGACATGCTGGTTTTCATGTAGGCAGGCTCAAAATCTATAATTCTAATGATTTGTGCACGAACAAATGGCCATGATTTAAGCATGTAATAGAGGAATTGCCCACATGCAACTGCTTCTTGAAATACACTGTTATTTCAGCCAGTTCAGTGCAAAAAGCACAGCTGAATGAGCTTATGTTTTCCTGGGATTAAGAACTTCTTAGATAAGCTAAGGCTCATCTATCACATTTCATATACTTAACAGCTGTTGCATCAACTTTTGTCTCTGAAGTTAGGGCTGTGTAGAGGGGACCTAAATTGTGAGACAGAAAAAGGTAGATTTATACAGGGTATAAGTAGATTTCTATAGCTTTCACCTAATTCCTGCTTGTAGGCACAGGCCTGGGGCAGCATTACAGTGTGCTTCACTTAATCTTTATTCAATTTTCTCAGCCAACTGTGCATCTGTTTTGCTCAAAGTGCAATAATATGAAGCAAACTTAAGCTGTCATCCAAGTTTTAAAGCACAAGTTTGCAGATAGATTTATGTTTAAATGATTTTCTAAAACACTGATGTCATTAACACTTACTACTTGACCCTGGTTCTACTGCTAAAAGCAAAACCAAGAACAGCTAGGAGAAAATCTATCCAGGTAATGTATTTTGGTCGGATTTTTTTCCTTTCCTCTTCCAGTATTTGTCTCAGGTATATCTTGTAATGAGACAAGAGGACCTTATGTATTTCATAGTTACAGGAGGTTGTACTGAAAAAGAAGCGCCTGACACAAAACAGTAACTAACTTGCAGCTCCCCAGAAACCAGCTTGTTTTTTAAATGCAGTTTTGAGAGCCAGTAATGGATTCTCTCTGCGTGCAAAGGAAAAAACAAAATTAATGAAACTAAAATTGAATCTGTCACTATTTTAAGGCTGAGCTGTCAACTCAAAAGTGGACAATGACCTTCATCTTTCCTCTTCTTCTGTGGTGCATTATAGCTAAGTTTTTACTCTTTCATGGCAAACCAGATATTTGTTAGGGGGCAGTGGGTGGTGCTTTATGGCCCATTATGTGTTCTGGATTAGATGATCTATGTCCTGTCAGTTAATTCCTTTTAACTGTGGGGGTTCCCTGACAAAGACTATTTGAGCCAATATTATATTCTTCTGTGCCACTATTCTCTCCATGTTCTTTATGAGGAAGTTGAGATGTGTAATAGGCACAGCTTTCTAAGCTGGTTAGGAGCAGTATTTCATAATTATTATTATTATTATGTCAGTTTAAAGCAATGTTTCCTGCTTGGATTTGCATTGCCATATTATGACTGACATATGGCACATTCAAACAGAGCAATACGGTAGCAGGCAAAACAGCCATAATTGAGATAACAAAATATCAAGAGATTAAAAATTATATTTGCTTTCTTCTTTGGCTTCTGCTGAACTGAAAGACATGAGTTATCGACCAGACAGCCATGCTCATGCCATGAAATCCAAAGAACATGATAGCTCTGAAAAAGAAAGAAACCAGAGAATCCCAATTGCATTCAACACAAGGATGAGGCAAAATATTCTCAGTAAATACTTCACCCTTATTTTGCATGAAATACTGTATTTCATCCTGCTTACATTAGAAACACTTCATTCCCTTCTGCTGAGCCAGGATCATCTATACATTCTAAATATCATAAATATGCAGTAACTGATGCATGGTTTTTGTGATCCCAAGGATAGAAGTGCCTGATAAAGGACAAGTCATACTTACCATGGACAAAATATGCATCTTCACCACACAGATAATTCTAGCAACAGTGTTTTGATCAGCAAAGGCATTATTTAGACACCCTTGTGAAAGAGCTACATTTGCCTCTGTCTCCTAGATTAGGAGAACATGTAAACCAGGAGTTTACAAAATATTGTTTATAGGGCTAGTTTATAAATAGGACTTAAGGTTGAAGGCTACGCAATTATGGGAACTGCCAGCTTCAAACCCAGCTCCCTTTGACACTGCCTCTACAGATCTCTCAGGCTCCAGGGTTATCTGTAAGCCTGGGCATCTCTTCCACCCACTTTTCTCAAAAAGCAGGAATTCAACCTTACACTAGCAGCACAAGACTGCTTAAACTGCCCTGCCATGCCAGGCACCCCACTGTTGTGTTGGAAGCTCACAGCTGAGCTGAGAGGAAGATTACTGGACTGTGTCTACACACCCATACACCTGGGTTCCATTATTGCTCAAAATGAGGTAACCATATCTAAACCCTATTCTAATCTCCAACCATTGTAAACTAACTGGTGCTCATGTATTATCTTGGAAAGCAGCAGTTAGTCCAGGCCAGATTGTGCCAGAGACTGTTAGAAGAAATGCTCCATGCATCATCCCATGCTGTGACTAAGCTCTCTGTTCTTGTACAGGTAATTTTACTAGTATAGGTGTAAGCTAAGGTAACATTTTCAAAATTAATTTAACAGAATAAAATTTAGAAGCTGGTTTCATCAAAAAGACAATCAGAGTAACTATGAATTTTCTTAAATATATACTTATATTTCTTAGCTACACAATGGTTTTGATATCCATACTTCAGTCCCTCAAATTCCATGTTTCCTGAATGTCCTAATACTTCCTATATTCATATTCAAATTCTGTTGGGTTTTTTTAGATATTGTTTGTTAATATGTCCTCAGGTTATCTTTAATGCAAAACTTCTGTTTCATTTCAATGGCTCATCCCAAATACTAGTAATTAAAAATAATTAAAATGCAAAGTAAGATACATACAAGTATATAAGGAATACTTAACGGGAGGAAGTAGAATAATTCACCTATTCCCATTTGTGTGAGGTCACATAAATGCACAGCTGCCTCACACCAGGAAACTTTATGATTTTGCAGTAACAGTTAGACAAGATATACTCATTTTGCATGAAGTTGCTTTGATCTACCGTGAACTGGTAACACTTGGCAATCTTATTA
>WYDI02028080.1:0-11495 GCA_009867235.2 Psittacus erithacus | reverse complement strand
AAAAAAAAGGAAAGAAAAGAGCAGTTAATGAAATATTTCGTGTTCTTTGTTGAACAATTAAAAATTAAATTAAATTAAATTAAATTAAATTAAATTAAATTAAAATTAAAAATGCCCTCACAACACACAGTGAGGTAACAGTTTGCCCTGACAATACAAAATGAATAACAGCTAATAAGAGTCTTTTTTTGGGGAAGGGTGGTAAAATGAAATATATTTATAATTAGGCCAAAACCAAAGATCAAGACAAAAAAAGATTTCACAAACATTAACACGACTGAGTCAATCAAAGCCTGCCTCTGCTCTTAAACAGGTCAGAAAGAATACTGAAGAGACAGAAAATTTGTTCTTTCCTTCTAATTCTCACTTCATTGTAGAAAGCACATTTATCGATCTATTTCCTGTGCTTTTCCACACAAGGAAATATTGAACGTCAGCTTCATAACTGATTTTCCCAGGGAGTTTTTGTTTGTCTGTTTTATTTAATTCATTTGGTTAGAAATTACTGTCTCAGTATGGGTCTTGAAAGGCAGCATAAAATAAACACATAGTAACTTCTCAATACCAAAGTGTTCACAGTTTAATTTAAGGATAGAGGGTAGAGGATCATGGAGAAGAGATGGAAAGGTTAATTAAACTGAGATAATAAGGGCATCAAAAGTAAGTTAGTTGTGCTAATGACCAATGAATTCTTGATTGCTTTCAAATAATACTAATAAAAAAAAATATGTATAAAAACATGTGTCATTTCTGGGGGGAGATGTTATTTGAAAGCTTCACAGCTGAACTGAATTTCCAACATGGTTCAAGAATATGTTCTTGATTAATCTGAGATGGATGCCCCCTTTTCTTTTTGCATTGCATTGTATATTCATGGCTGTCTTACTTCTTCAGTTCCTTTTGGGACTGGTGTATCAAGTAATAAAACAGGCTTTCAGTGCTGAGTGCATTTAATTCTCAAAATATAAAGTAATATTGAAAAAAACCAGTTGATATTCTCCCAATGGAAGGTCGGGGCCCAGAAATTATAATAGTTTGTACAGTAAAGAGCTTAACATCCTTTTTTTGAAAGAGAAGATTACACAAATTTGCAATTTAATGAAGATATCTTGATTAATTTTGCTATGAAATTTTGGTTATGAACTACTGCTCAGTTCATTGCAGATATTTACACTATAATATTATGGTGTGTGCACACGCACACAGCATCATTGAGGATACAAACTCAAGAATTTAATAACTATTAGATGGAAGAATTTAAATTATCTGCGCAAATTCAGTCACATTTAGTATGTACAGAGAACAATACTGCAAGGCAAAGGTTCAGGGCTGTATCTATAGACCTTTTCTTTGTCTTTCTGTGTTTCCTGCCAACTCAGTCTCTGTTTCACAGCCTTGAGAAGGACACAGATAGACTGAAGAGCCTGCTGGGGGTATCTTATGCATATGTTTTCCTAGGAATTCTGCTTCATTTACAGCATACAATGAAAGATACTCAGTTAATGAATGCTCATTCAACATTTGGTTTTACAGTCAGTTTTTAGTGAGCAGTCACATGTTTTGTTTTAATTTACTCCATTCATGTCATTCTCCAAGGACAAAAATATGGATTTCCTTGTTGCTTTTTTCTGTAGCACTTTTCATTATATTGTGTGAATGTTACATAAAATAATTATTTTCACACTTTGTGAAATGACAGGTTGGTATTCTTTCCCCATTTTACAAATATCCTAAATAGGCAAACATATTCAGATTTTAAAAATATCCCCGAGTTTTTTGTGTCCGTTTTGAAATGCTTGTCACCCACTTTCTTGTCAGAAAAGCATTACAGAAAGGCTCAAAGCATGGCTAGCACCAAAAAGAAACTGTGTGGCCCTCTAGGGTTATGGACCCTTTTCCCTGTGGAGACATTCAGTGGGCTTAGGCATAACCCTTTTTACTTCTTTCCTACTGTTCTTCAACTCTGCAATCCCCACCTACCACCTGTGGCAATATGTAAAAAAGATTCTTACAGGTATTTATTTATTCCATACTTATATAATCACCCTCTTTTCTGTAGTGCACAGAAGGAATGATACATTGGGCTTGAGGGAAAGCAAGGCTGGGCTGCTCTGACCTGCAGCCTTTTTGACAAAGATCTATTCTTCCCCATGGCTGAAGTACATTGGGAATTATGTATAAGGCTGGGTATTTTGTGTTTCATTTGAAGTGGGTTTTATTTTCTTGTACAAATTATGGCCAGATTTTCCTAGAATGTGTGTCCTGGTGAAATTCGCATTGCAAAATGATTTGCTGAAATTAATTTATTCCAAGGGAGTAGAATTTCCACCATGTGAGACATCAAAACACATTTTATTTCTTTCTATGACTTTGATTTACAGGCTTTCAGCTAATTTTTTAAGACATGGTTCTGTAATATTAACTTATGTAAATCAACACTGGGGAACAAAAAAGAGATATACGCTTAGCAATTATCTGGAATCAGCAGGAACTGAAGGTACTGCTGCCAAAATCAGACCATAAAAAATGAATTCTGTGCTCTTTAAATCATCTGAAGCAACAGAAACTCTGAAAGCAAATATATATTGCAATTCTATATCTTAAATATTTCAATAAATATAAGGAAGAGTTCAAACATATATACATGCAACTCCCCCTCTAGGCTTAAATTCTTCCCATCATTATCATTCCCTTTGCAATTTGACATATGGTGCTGAAACAAAAAGGCAAACAATTGATGATTATTATATAATCACACACCTGGGAGACTTCAAGGCACAGGATGTAACCAGATAGAACCACAGAGGTATGATAATTTTTCAGTTATATGTAATCATGTAATTTCTTTAAATTTTACTGCTGCGATAAATAACTTTCAGTGTGAATAGAGCTGCCAGTTAATGTCACAATATTTCACCTACAAGACTTGCAGAGATTAATACACTCCTATGAAAACCTTAAAAGCTATTATAATTAGAAGTCTGATTCAGTCTAACATTCATAATCTGCTTCTGGCAGTCTCCCTGAAGTTATAGCATTTGCAGTGCACCTCCCCACCAGCAACAGAACTAGAGGAGTGGGTATCAAATGGCCAAGATTTATGTATTTACTTTACTGATAAAGAGTAGGTGGAAAAATTGGGGCATTAATTTGCATCCATGTCCAAATTTTGCTCTATTTTGCCAGTAACATTAAGGGAAATTTTGCTGTCACTTAATATAAACGTTGAATATCAAATTCTGTCATAAAACAGATCTTGAAGAGAATAGAAGGAAAAATGTTGTGATACTTCTATATTTATAATTGTTAGAAATAGGTATACTTTAAGCATTGTATAGTGAAATGTTTTTTGCTTTTAGTTCATAATAATTTATATTACCATTACTGACACTGAACGTAGAGTAGAAGGTAAAGTGTATAAAGGGTAAGGTGCTACACAGAGCTTCATAAAGAACAACAGAGGCTATTGAGGAACAGGGAGTGGCTGATATGGGTCAAGCTAAGGTAGAAATAATGGTGAGGACAAGCTAATCATAGGTATTGAACCCAAGGTAAAAAAAAAAAAAAAAAGAACCAGGGAAAAATGAACATCTCGGAACAGAAGAATAGGCTTACACATTTTAGGTTCTGGACTCTGCCCTCCAGTGAAGGACCATAAATGAGACTCTGAGGTCACAGAATCATAGAATCATAGAACGGTTTGGGTTGGAAAGAATCTTAAGATAATCTAGTTCCAACTCTCTTGTCATGGGCAGGGAAGACTCATATTAGACATCGCCCAAGGCTCTCTCCAGCCTGGCCCTGCACACTGCCAGGGATGGAGCATTCACAGCTTCCTTGGGCAGCCTGTTCCAGTGCCTCACCACCCTCACAGTAAAGAACTTCCTCCTTTTATATAACCTGAAATGTCTGTTTAAGTTTAAACCAATTACCCCTTGTGCTATCACTATAGTCTCTGATGAAGAATCTTAACCTAGTTTAATTCTGCAAATAAAGGCTTTGGATGCAAAAATATAATATCAAATAGGTTCAGATTACTTTTTCTCTATCGATGACACTAATGGGTTCATTACATATTTTTTCTCTACATTCTCTGAAATTTTCTGTATATTCTGGCACTGACATTTGGGAAAAATTTTCAAAGAAGGATTTGGCATCTGGAAAGCATCCTCTACTATACGTCAGAATACAAAAAAGGCAGGCCTAAGAGACTTTTAAGAAATGTATTTTGTATTGCCTATAGGTACAGAAGATCTGATATTCATTAAGATGGCAGGAAAAGTGGTTGGAAGCTGAAGCTAGACAATTCTGGGTAAAAATAAAAGCTTATTTTTCAACAGAATAGTACTAAATAAGTGAACCTAGGGATACCTGGCCTCTCCATCTTTTGATGCCTACAGTCAGGAAGGAATATATCTGCAACATTTACTATGGCAACAAAGAAATTCTGAGTTCACAAAGGAGGTTCTTCAACCTGTGCTTTGCATGAAAGTAAGCAGAGGCTATGAGTACAGAAGCTGACACAGACTGTTCTATGAGCTGATACAGGCTGAGAGCCTGTTGAGCTCCAGGAGCAAGAAGAGAGTAAACTACAGTTTTCAACGTATGGATCCTGCTCCTGCACCTGCATGGATGCAAATTTATTCCTCAGGGCCTTCTCAAATATGGGGCAGATGTCAGTTTGCCTCCATTTTTCTAACATAAATGCAATAGAAGTGTAAATTACAAAATTCTCTATAATTTTATTAGACATACAAGGTTGCAGAAAGAGTAGTAATCTTCTATATAAAAAATTCAGTAACGAGCTATTTTTTCAAAAGAAACAACTTTACATACAGCAGAAACTGGCAAAATTTAAGTTTTCATAAGGGACATCTTTGCCTTTTTCGTACTCGTTTATGTAGAGAACAAAAGACAGACATTTCACACTTTGAACTGCTTAAGACTGCTGGCCTTACTACATTACCAAAGCAGTTGTGTTCCAGGAGTGAATTATTTAAGAAGAATTATGCATTAAGAGGAGTTGAAAAAAACAAACAAACAAAAAAAAAAAAGCAAAACAGAAGGTGAAACCAAAAGACTGTCACTGTGTAAAATAGATTTTCAATTAGTTAATGAGGAGAAAAGCTCCAAAGACCAAGTGAGGAGAAGATTAGTGAATTAAGCAAAGAAAGTGGAAGGGAAAAAACCTCTACTTATACAACCTATATATAGGATAAAAAGATAAACTGCTTAGTTTCTCCTTGGTCTTTCCACTGGTATAAACCACTATCTCCCTTCTTAGCACTTGAAATGAATGGCTTTAATTTTGGTCATAATGGTTTCATGTTTAAGAAATAATTCGCCTGGTGACTTGGTGAGAAATACAGGTCAAACCTACTGGAAGAAAAAACAAAGTGATGCTTAAACACATTCCGCAAATTCAAAGAAATACCAAAATGGAAGCCATGCTGCTAACTAACTTCTGCCACGTGGGCTGGTATGAAGATTTGCTGAAAATGTAATTTATTGAACCGTTTCTGGAAGGGGTGGCCATGGCAGGACCTCACCTACTGGGGCCTGTCCCACCACCCAAATGCCTTTGGAGTGGGGGTCCTGCTCCAGCCACTTCAGGCCCGAGTCCCCATGGTTCCCAGGGAGCTGCCACCACCTTGATGGTGGTCTCAAGGAATAGCCTTGAAACTGAGCTGTAAGAAAATGTGCTTTCCCAGATGTTTGGCTCAAACCAAGAGCAAGTACACAGATATTGATCCTCAGGAGAGTTATGTTTCCATAGCAACATAAAGTTGAAAAAGTTTTTGAAAAAGTTAACTGATTTTTCTCCTGGTCAAAACCATGCAGTATCTCAGAACTCTCCTAGGAAATTTTGCAAAGTAGTTGGCTATTTGTGGGATACAGATTACAGCTCAGAGGGTATATCCAATAATCTGTCTTCACTAGGTAAGGAAACTGGGTAGATTTTGCTGGTGACCACATTAGGAAGTTACACATAAGGAACTATTCGACCATGCTAGGTCACTGAGTCCCTGCTATTGCAAACCAACACGGCTTATGAACCTTATGTGTATGCCATTTGCTCTTCTGTATACTCTGGGAAATTACTACTCCAAAATGACAGAAATCCTAGTAATATTTTTAGTAGCTCTGCAATGATCGCTATTCAAGTGCAATCCCAATCTCCTATTTTCCCTCCCTTATAAGGAGATTGATCAAAAGAGCTCTTTTATCCATGCTGTCAATCATTTTTTGACATTTTAGCTGTCACCTTATTAGCACCCGCTGCTTGGTGGTCCTTAAGAAGCGAGTGCGTTGGTGGTGTGTTGTAGATGCTGGCCTGGCTGTAGGACAGCAAGAGCATAGGAACAAGGACAGTGAGAGGTGCATACAGAGGCTGCAGGGCCAGGCTTCCCCATTAGAACAACCATCTGCTGCTCCCAGCAATCCTCAGTCCTAAGCCACTACTGATTGTGCCTTTGCTGAAGCACATGGAAGAGGAAAATAACCAGCTTCCCAGGGCTCTGGAATGCAAAGACAGACAATCTTAAAGCTTTTAAATTAGAGATTTATTTTTTGTTTTCTCTGACTTTATTACAATCTAAAAAGAGAAAGACTGCTTTGCTGATAATAATCTGAAATCTCTGCTTGTACCCCATGCAAAATTACTGATGTGGGTAAGACAGATGACTAGTTTAGTACAAATGCAGAAAATTAAGCTGTGTTTCTCATTTCTTTAATGGGACTGAACATTTCCGTTTCACTGATTTTGTCCTTCTTTTTGTCATTACAACATTGAAAAAAGCCCTCGACTTTTGTGTATCACCCAAATGATGTATGAGCTTTCATTAGAATCCAAACCAAAACTGGTATAGCAATATAGAGATGCTTCAAAATGCTTGGGACCCAAATGAAAGAGATAGAGAGGGAACTAGTTTCAATAGATGGCTTGATTCTTGCATTGTGGGGGTTCTTTTTTGAAAGTAAGTGTAGAGAGGCTCTGGGAGTATGCATGCACAAGAAGGCAAATTTTTATTATTCGTTCTGTGCTGCTAGCAAGACAAATTAGTTCATGTGTAGATCCATGAAGTTACCTAATGAAGGGTTTCAGAATTAAGATATAAAGCTTAGTCTTTCACCTTTGGTTCAAGGAATCCAGTTACTAAAGTCAGAAGGAGTTTTGATATAATGAAGTCTGATGGTAAAGCAAATCATTAGAGTATTACCTGGGCTTTATCTGAGTACTAATCCAGACAGAGAAAGCATCCAAGATGGCAAGTTCTACTGAGAGAGTTGCAAGAGTTGCAAGCAACCCATATAGATCTTCCTGGAGCTGGAAGCAGAAAACAACCCTTAACACTGCATAAGGTTAGCCCAAAGACCAGCCCTGAGAATGGACTGCCTCAAATAGAGGCAGGCAAAAGTCCAACATGTGAAACAGAGCATGTTAATTTATTTAATGAATGAATAGAGCACAGATTCATTTAATTAATCTGATTCAAGGACTATTTGTCTGCAAATTGTGTCTTTCTGGAAAAATAACTTAAACTACTTGCGTACCGCCTCATGCCGGCTGACATAATGCTACTTCCCCCCCCCCCCGAAAAACTTGAAGTTATAAGAATTTCACGTCTTGACTATTTATTTCATACCAAAAGATATTCTGTGGTATCATAACACCTGGAATTAGGAGCTTGAAGTAGAGTTCTTAACAGGGAAGATGTCTATTTTTAGTTTAATATCTTCACTGTTTTTAGGCTCCTCTTACAGTCTTTACTAAGGAAATACTGCATTTTTTCTGTGTTCTTGTGACCAAAATTCTTCTACTGTTGTTGTCCCTCAGCAGGTGCACTTTTCCTGCTCATCTCTCTCTCTGTAACTGAAAAGGAACTGAGTGCCTTGCCTCTTCTAAGCAGACATAAAAGTCTTCTTGGGTTTTAATGTTATGTGTTTTACTTTCTGCGTGTTGAAAACTGGATGAAATGTGTCTCTTCTGATGCTATCAGAAACAAGAGAGAGGTGACATTGCTTTTT
The DNA here is from genome assembly GCA_009867235.2 of Psittacus erithacus. NCBI lineage: Eukaryota > Metazoa > Chordata > Aves > Psittaciformes > Psittacidae > Psittacus > Psittacus erithacus. Next base: position 3,467 of record WYDI02028080.1, on the reverse strand, counting down.
GATAATTAATCTGTCATCCAGATTTTATATCCATCCAAAGAGAAACAACAGAGAAAAAACAGATGCACTTGGGAAAAACATGCATTTCTGTGTCTGAGCCAGCTAGTGGTAATAGCAAGGGGATGAGAGAAGATACTTAGAGCAAATTTTGCCTCTAAGGGAGGAGTACAGACTCCTGCAGAGTATTTGAAAGGGAGTCAATAAGGTGTAAAAAGCAGACTTATGCTCAGAAGGGAGACCGTACAGTGTACAAACAAATATACATAAGCATCTGAAATGCAGGTTGCCTTTCTCAGTGTGTCAAAAAATTGTTAAAGCCTGTAATCTTACAGGTGTTTCCTTGAGTTCAAAGGGCAGTTGCGCCCAGCAGTTTTATATTACTTTACATTGCCATATATATTCTTTATATTACTTCCTTGCTATTGTTTCCTTTGGTCATTCTCTTTCCTAGCCCCAACAATCTGAACATGATTCACAGGTTTGTTTGGTGTTGTATCCCCACTACTAATGTTCAGCGCTCTTTGGTCTTCATAACTCATTAGTTTGGGCTTGTTTAAGAGGATATAGGATCAATACTTTTCTTGTAGGAGTGACATATATGCCTGGAACTGCAGATGGAAGGATTTCAGGATCCCCTGCCAGTTAGTGTTTGTGCAAAAAGCCGAAGTCTTATACTTAGCAGTAAAATTACTAGAGCGTGCTGAAAAAAATAAGGATATGCTTTTTTTCTGACTCATATGAAAACTTTTCACAACAGCTTTATCATAAGGCTTAGTTCACTTTAGTTCAGTAACTATAGCTCTTTAGTGAGAAAACATGCTTCTGAGAAATGAAAATTGCTACAGGTGATTCTGAGGATAATATGAAGGAAAATCTAAAAACGATTAAAATCTTAAATTTCATCTGTGTTTTCATCACAAATTTCACCCGGGAACAGAAAAGACAAAAAAATCGGCACCATGACTTTTTCCTGCCAAAACCTTCCCTCCTGCTCTGCAAAACGGTGCCTGTGCTGCCACCTGGAGCCCATGAACGTGTTCGGAAGGAGAAAGTCTGGGAAGCGAAACCAGCTGCTGCTCCGTGGTCTCAGCGCAGCAGCTCTGGGGCAGCAAACAAAAAACAGACAGAATTAACGCAGGTTTTGATCTCATCTGCATGGTGTCCCCTGCAGCCCACAGTCACTGACTCAGAATATGTTTTTCTGGGACTAAATTGCATAGTGGATTCAGGAAAAACTAAAGTCTCACATCTTGTTTGAGCTTGGGAGTTAAAGAATTGCGTGGGGTTTTATCCAAGTGGAAATGTTTCACAGCAATGCTTTTAAGCAAACACCAGTCATGGTTGGTAATTTCAGACTAGCACATGTGGCTGCCAACAACAAAAGCAACAACTATATAGAATTTACAGCTCCCAGCCTGAATGTTACCCTGCTATAAGCACAGTAGGTGCAACTGACTTGTGTCACCCTGCATCACAATGGACATGATAGGGCAGCCAGCTACCACTCTGCAGCTGGGAGAGCAGATGATGCCTTCTTAAACCAGTGGGAAGGTAATTCTTTCAAAGACACTGACTTGATCAGCAGTCACTGCCTGAGCATGTTATAAAAATTACTTTAAAAGTTTAGAAACTGCCCTGAAACCCAATAAAATATTCAACACCGGTGCCTAGCAATAAGTAGTGAAGGCAGAGATTATGAAAAATACCATCTTATGATAAAATAAAGGTAACCTCAATCAATTTCTATTAGAAGTCATGTAAAGAAGTGAAAAATGGAGGAAATTCTATGTGATTTGTAATCATGCTGAAGTAAGAACTGTCCCACTGTCACCTGTTTGTACAGCATCTAACCATTTTAGACATGGTCCAAATGCTCCAGCCTGGTTCTGCAGTGATACAGATACAAAAGGGACCTCCTGACATTCAAAAGTCTCAGGCAGAGCCTGTATCTGCTCTGCCATGGAGTTTCAACACTGTAATTTTCACAGTTTGCTGAGCACCAAATGTGTGTACTGTCAAAGACATCTTTAGAAATGAATGCAGGCTCACAGTGAAACCTTAAAAATATAATATTTTGTTAACTGGTGACTTAATGATCATTTTTCAGAGATCACAGGATCATAGAATCATAGAATAGTTATGGTTGGAAAATTGACCAGATTGGTCAGGCAGGATTTCCCCTTAATGAAGCCATGCTGGCTGTCACCAAGCACCTTGTTGTTTTTCATGTGCCTTAGCACGCCTTTCAGGAGAATCTGCTCCAAGATTTTGCCAGGCACAGAGGAGAGACTGACTGGTCTGTAATTCCCTGGGTCATCCATTTCCCCCTTCTTGAAAATGGGGGTTATATTTCCCTTTTTTCAGTCGTCAGGAACTTCACTTGACTGCCGTGATTTTTCAAATATGATGGACAGTGGCTTAGCAACTTCATTTGCCAGCTCCTTCAGGACCCAAGGATGGAGTTCATCAGGTCCCATGGACCTGTGCACGTTCAGGTTCTTAAGATGGTCTCAAACCTGATCCTCTCCTACAGTGGGCCTAACGTCTTCATTCTCACAGTCCCTGCGTCTGCCTTTCAAGGCTTGGGTGGTGTCATTTCAGCAGATTATGATCTGCTTCATGAACAATGTGCCAAGGTGCTTAGTGCCCTAAAGCAGAGATTAATTATTCATATTCTAACTTTGACAGTATGAAAAAACAAAAGCTTATTTCTTATTAATATAATACTAAATAGTGATTCTAAGATTCTAGTTAAAATCATGTATGCAGGGGTTTAAATGCAGAAAAAAACTGAAAAAAGTTGAAAAAATTTAAGGAGATTTTAAGTGCAGTTGCAAGGTGATTAAGTCAAGACTTTTGCAGCAAATGCAGTGAGTAAGCTCTGAAGGGAAAGACCTTTGTGCAACTTAGAAGCTTTCAAACATCAGGAGAATTGGCAAGGTATATATATGGTTTAGTCATTTGCTAGTGTACTAGACTGTATAAGGAAGGAGGTGCTCTGATAATACTTAGATCCCTAGGAGATAGAGCAATTCATTAATCATGTGAATACCAAGCAATTTCATACTTTTGCTTTGTTGCTAAACATAATCACAAATCTGTCACAAATATTGGCTGTATTCCTTTAGGTATTACTCTACATGAAGGCTCCAATACTCCTCACAAGTTTGGCCTCTTTAAAAAATCCATAAAAAAACAGGATTTGGAACTATTGAGATAGATTGATTTGACTGCAATAAAGAACAAAGTGGCATCAAGTTTACTCAGAAAAGTTTAGTATTGCCTTGATACTTAGTAGGAACTTGCATTCAAGTTCTGGGGCTAAGCCTGAACCATTAAAAGGCATGTGAAAAAAAGGAGGAGGAATACAGTCACGATACATGGGCAAGGCATTTTCAAGAAGGGGAAAATGGATGACCCGGGGAATTACAGACCAGTCAGTCTCACCTCTGTGCCTGGCAAAATCT
>WYDI02028077.1:0-24339 GCA_009867235.2 Psittacus erithacus | reverse complement strand
TCTCTGAGGGAAGGCCATTGTTGTGTGCAGATGGGCTTCTGCTGGGAGGGCTGGACCCTGCTGCAACACTGACAGTGACCTCCGGACACTTGTGCTGGGCTCATGTGCCTCATCCCCTCTCTGTGCAGTCTCTGTGTATTCTCAGGGAACACCAGGAGCATGTCCGGCACCTGGTCCTTCCCTGCACTACCTGAGCCCTGTCGTGCCACTGCGGTCCCAGCATCTCCTCAGAAGAGGAGATGTGCTGAAATTGTTCAGTGACCACAGCTCCCCAGTCCACATCCCGTGTGCTGCTTAATGGTGGAGCTGTGAATGAAGGAGGGAAGTGGAGTCTGTGAAAAAGAGGTGGCATGGGGTGAAGGTATTTTAATTTTGTCTCACAAATAAAAAACAAACTAAAACTAAACCCAAACCCAAACCAACCCCGTTGTGCCCCTGCCTGATCAAGCCTGTGACAATTTCAGAGACTGCAGAGACCAGAACCTGTAATTTGCAAATCAATTAATTTGAACTGCGTCCGTGCAGGGCTCTGGCTTCAGCTCTTTTGCTTATGTATAAGGCTCTAGAACCATTTGAGACAACAGAGCCATAAACCTTCAAGTACAGAGATTCAGCTTTTCTCTGGATCTGATCTTGCTAAAGGCTGCATTTCCCTCTGCATAGAAAGGCTTCTCCAGATGCACCCGCTAAGTTACAGTTTGTGGGGTTTGCCATACGTTAGACTTTGTCACAACTGAGAAGTTCTCCTTGTCCTCCTTGTAACTTCCCTTCTGGTCATTACAGGCTGATACAAGATCACCTCTTAATCTTCTTCGCACCAGACAAAACAAGACCAGCACTACTCTTAGTATCCATAATCTAAACCACTGCTGGCCTCTGCTGGACACTCTCCCTTTTTTCTCACCCCAACCCAAGTTACGGTGAATGACTGTCACATCCTCTGCTCCAGGGCTTTGGGAGTGTGACTTTTTGGTGGTTGGTTTTTCCCTCTGCCTTAGACACCAGTTAACATGAGCTGGGTTCAGTGTCTCAGACAAAACCTCAGACATATGCAGAGTTTCTTACTTCTACTCTGTATGGAATCACAAAGGAAACAATGCCATCCTCCTTCTTTCTGTGATTGCTTCCACTGGGATTTGCTAGATCAAACCTATTGAGACAACGAATACAAATAATGTGGCCAATTTACCTGTGTTGGTATAAATCATGCAACTGACACAACACTCTACACTTCATCCGTTCCCTATTGATCATATTCTCCAGGATCAACTAAGGCAGTGGATTCCACTCTGAATTCCCACTACAGAAGGTTGAGACCAGTTTTGTCTTTATAAGCATAGGCTAAGGCATTCTTAACTTGGAAGGAATAATCTGAGTTAGCTACAAACAAACCAGACCCAGAGCTCTAAGGAGTTTATACTTATGCTGTATGTGCGATGCTGTATGTATGTTTGTCTCTCCATAAGCTTTATGTAGCTATAAGTCTCTTCAGAGCTAGCCATAGATACCTCTAATGGGGCTCTTCAGATGTGTTTGCCTTCTTTTTATATGAAATTGTATGTATCCTTGTGGAACTTCCCAGTTCCCTCCCAGTTCATGGGATATACATGGTATAACTTTAGAAATGCATAGGTGTAGAAACAAAAACATTGTCAATGTAAATGTCTACCTAAAAGCTCATAACCTAACTTCTCTTCACGCTGGATGGACAATATGATAGCATGATTCATGCGACTTCTTTTAGCCTTGTGTCTTAGCTGAGATAGGACTGGTAGTTCTTATTGATTTCCATGAAGTATGAAGTTAAAAGCATGCTGACAGCTTTACTATGAACACTGCTGAATAGAGTACATGAATTTCACACAATTCATTTCTAGAAACTCAGCAAGAAAGTGTCTGAATTTTTACAGTGTCTTAAGTGTGGTGTAACATATTGATGTGAGTGTAAGCCTTTCTGGTTAGCTTTCATTGATTTAATTTATTGCAGGTCAATAAGGCTCATCTTTCCCCTACAGAATGGGTGGCAGGAATGAAACCAGTGTCAGGTATTTCATTCTCCTGGGTTTTCCCACCACTCCTGAACTGCAGCTACTCCTCTTCATTGCTTTACTTCTGGCTTATTTATTAACAGTGTTGGAAAACTTCCTTATCATTCTTATCATCCGAACTAACCCCAGTCTGCAAAAACCCATGTATTTCTTCCTAGGAAACCTGTCTTTCTTAGAGATCTGGTATGTTTCTGTCAATGAACCAAAGATGCTCGTAGATTTCCTCTCTCAAGACAAACATATCTCCTTCCAGGGGTGCATGACACAGTTGTATTTCTTTGTGACTTTTGTTTGCACTGAGTATATTCTGTTAGCTGTTATGGCCTATGACCGCTTCTTGGCTATATGCAAACCTCTCCAATATTCACTCATCATGACTCATCAGTTCTGTACTCAGCTGGCAGCTGGCTGTTGGATGTGTGGTTTCATCACTTCTTCCATCAAGCTGAGCTTTATTGCCCAGCTCTCATTCTATGATGCAGACAAAATCAATCACTATTTCTGTGACATTTCACCCCTACTGAATATCTCCTACAGCGACTCTTCTTTGCCTGAGCTAGTAGACTTTGTCTTGGCTCTGATGGTCATCATGGTGCCTCTATGTACTGTGGTCACCTCCTATATTTGCATCATGCTCACCGTGTTGAAGATCCCTTCTCATGGGAGGCAAAAAGCCTTTTCCACCTGCAGTTCCCACTTGATTGTAGTGATATTGTTCTACTCCACCACTCTTTTCACTTATGCCCACCCTAAGGTCATGTACACCTACAGTGCTAACAAGTTGGTATCAATCCTGTACACAGTAGTTGTGCCACTTCTGAATCCCCTCATATATTGTCTTAGAAACAAAGAAGTCAGGTTTGTCCTGAGGAAGACCTTTACTTGCACAAGACACACCTAAGAAATCAACCAAAGACTTCTGGAGAAGGTGCTTTGCTCGCAAAGATCAACTGGCAGTGCTGATGAACTCAAGTCAGGAGGCCCATGATGAAGTGAACCTCTCCTATTCGTGCAACCAGGGACCATATTTATTGAACTAGACCTTGATAAATCTGAGTTTGACCTATGTATATACTACGGTTTGTTTGGCTTCTTTGTTCTCCCCCTAGGATTCTATGCTACCTACTTTTCTTTAAAGTCTTCAGCTGAATGACTGTTCCAGTTTTAAAGAGAAGGTTTGGCAATGACAGAAACTGACCCCCAGATTTTGTTTGCCCTAGATATATTACTAGGTCCAGAAAACCTCGGGTGGGATTGTAAAAGGCACGCAAAATGCTGATATCCACATCTGATTCATTTACTTCGAGATTCTGGTATTGTCCCTGGGAAGAAGTAAGGCAGTGGAAAAGGATGAGTAAACTTTCTTAGATACCTGATTTAGGGTAAAATGAAACATCCTCGGAAGGAGACAACTTTTCTAATATAGCAATAGAGGGAATATAGCCTGAGTAGCTCGTGCTGTGGCATAGACACAGTGTCACTTAGACTCAGTTCCTGGCTCACACAAGAGCCCTGATACCCTGAATAAGTTTATTGTACCCAGGGCGCACCAAATAATTCGCTCCAAGAAGAAATGCAGACACAGCTGACAGCATAGATCACTTCACTGTTTCCTTCAGTCTGCATGAGCCCTGGATCCAGCAGTATGCCAGCAGGAGTCATGCTGTTAAAGTCTGACTCACAGACTGCAGTCCAAGTCTTCCCATTGAGTGTGAAGGAGTCTAGAGACACAGCTGATGCATCTGAGTTAAATACTGATCATCTATGAGAAAATCTGATAAAAGGTGCCTCTACAACATGCTCTGGACATCACAGTGGTTCAAAATGTTTCATATTCTGTAACAAACATTAAATATCTGTCAGCTGAATGGATGTGACCATGTTAAACCCGGGTTTGAGTTTATAATTGAGCCCTTCATTTCTGATATGGACTAGCACACCAGCACACTCTGCTCTGTACTAGCAGACTGCCTCTTCAGACTCTGCAGGTAATGAAACGTCTGGCTTTCCAGAGAGGAAACCTTCAGACACCTGTGGAAGAACTTGGTCTGTACATCCTGTTGCCATGGATACAATGCATCCAAACAAGACTTTTTGAGGACTTGATCACAATTTCAAGGAGAGGTGTCAAGAACAGCTTGAAGTGGCCCATGCTAGGAAGCTATCAACAGAAATGTGAAGTGCTGGCTGTGTTCCAGGTATTAACAGAAAATGTGCTATGACAATGGGTAATTTATGCAATATGAATCTACAATACACTGTGAACAATTCCATGGGAAAGGAGGCAAAGAAAAATAAACCCAGTAGTTCTTTAGTTTTGCATTTGAGAGCAGGAGCCACAGAAAGAGTTAGATATATCAGCATGGATTCCCCCCAAAACACATCAAAATTAGACATCTCAGTCTAATGTCTAATGAGACATCCAAGCACTTACCCTAGGCACTTTCACTATTCATGGACACATATTATCACCCCCAGGAGATATTTTTTCTATACAGCTTGAACGTTTGCCTTTAACATATAGATGGCATGAATCATTCTCCAACAGTGCCTATTTCTCTCATGAATTTTAAAGATAGCCTAGATCAGACTGGTACGTTACTTGTGGTTTAACTGCAGCAGGCAGCTAAGCCCTAAACACTCCCTTGCTCACTCCTCACTCAGGGGTATGGGTGAGAGAATCAGAAGGATACAAGTGATAAAGCTTGTGGGTTGGGATAAAGACAGTTTAATAGGTAAAGCAAAGGCTGTGTGCACAAGCAAAGCAAAATGAGGAACCCATTCACTACTCCCCATCAGCAGCAGTTGTTCAGCCATTTTCAGGAAAGCAGGGCTTACTTGGGAAGACAAATGTTGTCATTCCAAGTGTCCCCCCCTTCCTTCTTCTTTCCTCTAGCTTTATTTGCTGAGCATCAAGTCATATGGTATGGAATATCCCTTTGGTCAATCAGGATAAGCTGCCCCAGCTGTGTCCCCTCCCAGCTTCTTGCCCACTCCCAGCTTACTCACTGACATTGTACAAGCACTCCTCACCAGTAGCTAAACCATTAGCTAAATATTCCCATGTTATCAATGCTGTTTTCAGCACAAATCTGAAATATAGCCCCATGCAAGCTACTATGGAGAAATTTAACTCTATCTCAGCCAAAATCAGTGCAGTGTCAAGCCCACTGCATCCTTATTACAATATATTGAAGTACACCAATGAAAATATAAACAATTTCTTTCCTTATTTCAGTTTTTCATCTATAAAGTGAAAACCATAGCATGACAGTACTCCTTAGTGAGCTTTCCATTGGAATATTAAATTTTGCAAGGTGTGTAGCTCCTCTAATACAGTGATTTGGCTACACACATTGATTGGTTTTAAAGCCTTGAGCTGAAGATGATTGCTTTGAAATGATGTTCAGAAAATTCTTCAAATACACTGTGAAGAGGATTACTATCCAGTTGTTATGATTTTTTATATCCACTAATAATGATGTAGTTAGATAACCTGAAACAAATAATCAATTACCTACTCAACATGGGTATCTAAGTGCTCTTAGGGAAGTAGAGAACATAGACAAGTATTAGACAAACACAAACCTTCTGAGAGTGCAAGTACTCTCTTGTATCTAAAGATCTATTTCTGGAAGCTGTCCTAATGAAGACTTCTAAATACAAGCTTAAGTGCCTTTAGAGTATCGTAAATAAATCACCTCCCAGAAGTAATGTACATAAGACTAGGAGTGCAGTCTTTGCTCTTGAGAATCTTACCATCCCTCGACATCTTATCATCTGCCTCTGGGAGCTGATGAGAATGTACGCAAAAGTCAAATAGTCTGGCCGGAGAAGACATTGATCTATCATGAGTCACAAAATTTGAGCATCTTTTGTATCAAGAAGAGAAGCAACTATTTCATGTAGATTTATTTAAAACCACCCTCCAAAACAAAGACCATTTCATACTGTCTACTATAACTGTGATGCTTCTGTGCTGAAAGACGAATGCCCTCGCACACTTCCTGCTTGATCAACGGAGCGACAGACAATCCAGAGACATCTTCAGATCTCAGGTGAATCAAAAATCTTACTGACATGCCCCTTTCACTGGCTGTAACAGCATCTCCAGCAGCTTCATTCTTAATTGTGGTTTCTGTTGGCTGGTTTAAAAAAGCCTTTTACTTTAAGCTGTAGTAATGTTAAAAATCAATTCATTGGTTTAAAAAAACTTAGGTACATGAGGGTGATTATAACGTGTCTAATGGAAATCACAACAAAGCAAACAAAACACCAGCAACTGGGTGGAGATTCATGGCACTCAGCTTTATACATCTATGTACATCTTCATCATAAATACATAGTTAGCTATGACTGAGCTGGACTTTCCTTTAGGTCAATGGAGAGAAACAGAAAATCCTAGAACAGGATTTATAACTCCTATGGTAAATATTCTCAAGTGGGAGAGTTTATTTCTAGCCACTGAATTTAAAGGTAATCTAAATTATTAGTTATAATGTAGGCATCAACCCAGTGTATATATTCAAGTGTAGGTGAGATGACACCTGACTCGTGAAAACAAAATGACTAAATATAATTGAAAGGGATTTGATTGAAATATTCTGCCAATTAATATTGTTTTGAACATCCTGTGTGAAGTAAAATAGAGAAAATGCATTTAAGAAAGTTCAACATTTGAACTTTTTCTTCCAAGTACTTTTGAAACTTCAGTTTCTCACCCAAAGAGAGTGTTGTCCTTTTTATAACAATCGGCTTTATTTTTACAACAATAGGCTTTATTTTTACAATTATCCACACTTTTTTCATGCATTTCTTGGCTCATATATTTTTAAAATTGTTTTGCATCAACTGAAGAAGCATTTTCATTTGTTCCTGTGTTGAGGGGAGAGCGTCTTTCCTGGGTTAGCTACAATCTTAGGGTACGATTTTTCTGCCTAGTTACATCCGAAATAGTTGTTTAGACTAACTGGAGAGTGAAATGTCTGTTTCTTGGTTGCTGGTAATGTAGACCTTTAAAATAGGTTGGATGAGCTGCATGCTGAGTGTTTCTTTCTACTGAAGAGATATAACAGGGCAATTGGGTCATCTGTAAATGACTATATTAGAAAAATCTTCAGATGTGACACATGAATCCATTTTCCACTGTTTTCCATCTTTATTTTTCATATTTCTCATATTTCATGTATCTTATTAATCATCTTATCCTTCTAATTGCTTCTCCAGGCAAAGTATCTGAAATTCACGGTGGCCTAATTTCTTATTTGAACATTATTTGAAAAAAACCATGGAAAATCACACCAAGGCAACTGAGTTCATTTTGACTGGGTTCAAGTCTTACCCAGGATCACAACTCCTCCTCTCTATTCTCTTCTCAGCAATGTATGTCATCACTGTGGTAGGAAATGCCTCCATGGTCCTCATTATTAGAATGGACTCCAAGCTGCACACTCCCATGTACTTTTTCCTAGAGAACCTGTCCATCTTGGACATCTGCTATTCTTCTGTCATCACTCCCGAAGCAGCACTGACATTCTCACTGGGCAGAAGAATAATTTCCTACAATGGCTGCGCATCTCAGATGTTCTTCTTCTCTCTCTTTGGTACAACAGAAGCCTTCTTCCTTGCTGTGATGGCTTATGATCGCTTCAGTGCCATCTGTAATCCACTGCTGTACCAAATCATCATGAATAAAAGACTTTGCATTTTCATGGTGGTGGGCTCTTATCTATCAGGCTGCATCAACTGCACGATCCAGACAGGCTTTACATTCAATCTGTCCTTTTGTGGGCCCAAAGAAATAAACCACTTCTTCTGTGATGTTCCTGCAGTGATGCATGTCTCCTGCTCAGACACACTTGTCAATGAAATAGTAATGCTGGCTGTATGTGGATCAATTATTGTGGGTACTGCCTTGGTGGTTTTTATCTCCTATGGCTATATAATTATCACTATTGTCCGAATGCCTTCAGCTGAGAGCAGGCACAAGGCCTTCTCCACTTGCTCTTCTCACATGCTGGCTGTCACCTTGTTCTTTGGGGCTGTTTTCTTCATGTATGCTCAGCCTGGAGCCACATCTTCACCTGACAAAAGCAACACCATCTCTATGCTTTATACTATTGTTATTCCCATGCTAAACCCTTTCATCTACACCCTCCGAAACCAGGAGGTAAAAGGGTCTCTCAAAAGACTGTTGAAAAGGAAAGGTTTTCTTTAGTACCTTTACTAAAGGTAACAATGACCATAGCATCCAATTCACAGACAGATAGATGTTTAGAGTGTAAAAGAAGGGACATCAGGGCTTGCTTTCAACAGACTCTCGTGATTACAGAACTTGGTGTAATGGATGAATGCAGGAGGTATAAAAGAAATCTAAGAGAATTAGATCACATGAAGGCCAGGATTCATTTAATCAGATGTAGACATTTACAATACATCTGAGCTGTAATATAGAATGCTTTTATAACTATTCAAAAGGCACAAGCATTTTAAAGAAGTAATTAATCCAACTGTGTATTAGGACATAAAACTCCAACTCTGGCAGTGCCTTATTTTATGCATTGGAATACAGCCAGATCAGGTGGAGATATTCCTGCTGCAAACATACAAAGACAAATTAGAGTGAACTGAATGATTTCTTTGCCTGGGACTCCTCAGGTTTAAACTATTTTTTTTCCTCAATTTCGCTTTTAATCCCTCCTCTTAGAAATGGTGGAACCACTGAAACCCAGGCTCCAACCATCAAGCATTGATGGGCAATTGAAATCTTGTGGCTGAAGTGCTCTGTTCTGGGTCCATGTGTTTGTGTGCATTGCATGAGTGTTTTCAGCAGGATGGAAGCTATTTCTCTGTGATAATTGAGCTGATGGCATAACAATCTGACATAGTCTGAAGACAATATGTGTAAGTTCAGCTTAACAGCTGTTTGCAGTGGTAAAAATGTGCATTTCAAAAATACCAACTTAAACTTCTGTATCATGTGTCTGAAGCGCGACTTCTGGAGTACCATGTGAGCCCATCTTACCAGAGGCCTACTCAGTTCTCATTATATTACAGCATAAGTTAAATGCCGGGGCTGACTAGAAATCAAAATTACTTTCAGAGAAAGTAATTCTTTAAATTAATTGCTCCTACTTGAAAGAAATAATATCACTTTAAAATAAATCAATCACTATCCATAGTTACCTCTTTGTCTCTTATCTATACCATAAGCTCAAATGCAGATGCCTACATTCCCGTTCATACAAAGTCATCCTAAACTGGCGGGGAAAATACCAGAGGAATATCCTTCTGTGTTGACCATAAGCATTTCACTGACCATGTACCATAGGTATTTCTGAGTTTTTTCTACTGGCTGCTATTACAACTTCAGTGCCCACTAGTCTTCCAAAGGGTCTAAACTAGCATGTAAAGTCATTGGGATGGAATGCAGCTTCACTGTAAGAAATCTTATGTTCATGGTACAGTGGAGGTCTCTACACCTGAAGGTTAATATTTTCTAGCAAGCTATTTCGTTCACCCTGCTACAGGCAAGTCTCAGCCAGAGGCAACTACCACTACATATGGTAGCTAAAAACCAGCGTTGCACACCTGACCTAGGCACCAGAAATGCCCTTGACATTGCTTAACTTAATAACACAGATAGAGCTTACACACACAAATCATAAATGATACTTCCGTGATAAGCATGAGACTGCATTTTCAGCTATCTCATTTTTCTCTGATTCTCAGCCAAATACTAAGCTGTTGGTCTAAACTGAACGATGGTTGATATTACCCGATCCATTACAAATCCTAGCGCTGCGAAGGGGAAGAGCAGAGGTCCTGCCACAGGCTGCTATCACCCTCTGCTCTTCCAAGGACTCAAGACAAGGAGCTGCGAACGCAGGCAGCTTCGGGCGCAGCCAAGCCTTCCCAGCTGCGTGCAGGCGGACAGTGTGTGTCTCTCAGCGCGCTCCGTCCCATCTCAGAGAGACATCAGAAGCCCATTGGCAGAATTACACCCTCGAAACAACGCGTTTCCCACGGCCCCGCGCTCTGGCGCCGGAGGGGTTAATGCGGCAGGGCGCGCTGGCTCTTTAAGCGCGACAGCGCATGCGCGGTAGGCGTACACGCACTCTGCGCGGCCATGCGGGTGCTGGTGGGTGAGTGCGGGGCGCGCTGCCCCGCGCGGGCGGGCGCCGGGCGCTGGGAGCTGGGCCCGCGGGGCGCTGGGAGCGGGGCGGGCCTGGGCTGCGGGCGCTGCGGGCAGAGGTTGGGGCACCCCGGAGTGCGGACGTGGTGCGTGGTGCCCGGGCATGGGGAGTGGAGCATTCGGGGCTCTGGGTTAGGGTTGGCAGCGAGCAGTGTGCCCTGGGCATGGGGGTGCCTGTGCGGGCATTGGGGTGCAGGCCTGTGACGCCCTGTCTGTCTCCTAGGTGGTGGGACTGGCTTTGTGGGCACAGCCCTGACGCAGTTGCTGCGGAGCCGTGGCCATGAAGTGACCCACGTCTCTCGACAGGCGGGCAAGGATCGGATCAGCTGGGTATGGGAGGAGAGCGCTCCCGGGAGAGAGGATGTGCCAGGGCTGAGGAACAAGCCGGCGTGCCCTAGCCTGCTGTGGCGTACAGGGAGTCTGCAGTGGGGATTCTAGGTCCTGTGGATGTACTCTTGGCCTCCTGGGTGCTCCATGGCTTGTAGTCACTGGGATGGGTTCTGCTGTAGCTCCAAGGAGTGAAACCATCTCCATTCATGCTTGTGCTCCAGGCAGTGTCAGAGGGAATTGGCTGGAGTTCTTAGGAGTCTGCACTGCTTGGTTGTTGGGAAGGCTTGAGCAGAGGGGAGACTGGGTGTGTGATGTCCCTGTTATCCCTGCCTAGGAGCAGCTGTCCCAGTCTGGATTGCCCCAGTGCGACGCTGTGGTGAACTTGGCTGGTGAAAATGTCCTCAACCCTTTCCGCAGGTAACTTGGTCTTCCATGGTGCTGTCCCAAAGTGAAGGCAAGACAGGCCAGTGCTGACAGAGACAAGGAAGGGATCTGAGGAGGAAACAGTGTGTCCAGGAAGCACTTGGGTTACCTACACAATTGACATCTGGGTTCTCAAGTATCCAGAACATTTCTGTGGGCCTGTTAAATACTGGGAGACCTTTGGAAGGCATGTTGGAGGCTTGGCAAAGTAGTTCTACATATCCAAAATTACACTGGATGCCTACATTTAGATAATGTAAAGTTAGAACCGGAGTTTTACTTCTGTGATGGTGGGTTTGGAAATGCCTTCACCAGGCACTTGGGAAGAATTCACATTACCCAACTTCGGTGTCCAGCATCTCTGCTGCCTTTATCCTAAGGCAGTCCAAAACCTATGGCTTTTTGTGGGGAGTGAGGAGCCACCATCCCCCAAAGTCTCCATGTACTTAGGTAATAAGATCCCGTGTCCTCCCCCTGCTTTGGAGTATGGGGGAGTTCTTGTGACCTGTCCTGTACTTGTCAATGGAGGTCTGGTAGGAGCCCCTTGGTGCTGTTTCCTGGGATGCCCTTGTGGGGATTATAATCTGTGGCTTTCCCATTCCCAGATGGGGCGATGCCTTCTGCAGGGAGATCATCAGAAGCCGGGTTGAGACCACCAAGACCTTGGCCAAAGCCATTGCTGATGCTGAGCAACCACCCCATGCTTGGGTCGTCGTCACCGGCGTAGGTATTGGTTGGGCCCAGCTGAGGCATAACTCATGCTGACCTGAAGAGGCAAACCTCCAGACAGAAACACACTTCTGAGGGGACACGGGTCTTGCCTTGAATTGCTGGGTTCATTGCCAGCATGTGTCATTGTGTTTCAGGAAGCCTTGATCAGCTTTTTCCTACTGCTGGATAGGAATTTGTGTCCCTATGCTTCCGTTTGCTGTTATCTAAGCAGGGCCTCAGCTGAATCCCCTGTATATCTCTTTGCATTTCTGCTTGCTACAGTCTTTAAAGCTGCCACAGGGATGCCCAGTTTTTAGATGCACCTTTTTCATTCAGGTAGATCAGTGTATTGCTTGCTGGTATATTTGCTTCTTAGGGCTGCCAGCACAACCTGAGTATTGGTGCATCCCTCTGAACTTGTAGAGCGCATTGGTACTTCAAAAACTGCCTCTGCCATCAGAGGGACACTATGCTGTTCACGTGGGATGTCTGTGATGGGAGTGATCAAGTTCTGGGCTCTTGGAGGCAGGGAGAAAGTTGGGGAAGGGAGTGGTGGCTGATTCAGTCCTGACCCCCTTACTGCTCTTACACCCACAGGCTATTACCGTCCTAGCCCCACAGCAGAATATACTGAGGACAGTCCTGGGGGGGATTTTGACTTCTTTTCACGCCTGGTGAGCTCCTGGGAGGCTGCAGCTCTCATCCCTGGAAGCCCAGCTCGTGGTGTTGTGGTGAGATCTGGTGAGATGGGGCATCATGCCTGTTCAGGGTGGCTCTGCTTTGGTGTTGGAGGAAGAGGAGGGAGAAGGTCTTGTGCCTCACCTTGTTGGAGTGTTGTTCCAGCCCCCTCTAAGGGTTATATCGTTTGCAGGTTGGGGGGTGAAGGCGACTTTTGTACTTTGGGAGGCTCGGGGGGGGAGTTGTGATCTCACTCTGTTCTTTTCACAGGCGTAGTGCTGGGCCAAGGTGGTGGTGCAATCTCTCAAATGATCTGGCCTTTCCGCCTTGGACTAGGAGGCCCAGTGGGCTCTGGGCTCCAGCCCTTCCCATGGATCCACATTCGGGACCTGGCTGGGATTGTGTGTCATGCGCTGGAGACTGAGGGCCTGCGAGGTGTCTTCAACGGTGTGTCTCCATCCTCCCCTGCCACCTCCAATGGCACCTTTGCTCGGGAGCTTGCTGCTGCCCTGGGGCGCCCAGCGCTGCTGCCCATGCCTGCTTGGGCTGTGCGGGCTGTCTTTGGTGCAGAGCGGGCTGTGATGCTGCTGGAGGGCCAGAAAGTGGTGCCAAAACACACCCTGGAGAGTGGCTACAGCTTCATCTTCCCAGACCTGCCAGGAGCGCTGAAGGACATTGTGTCTTGAGGACTCCTGGGTTGGGCCTTGTTTCTGTGAGCAGCCTGGCTCATGTGCCTTCCCCTCGGTGAAAGAGGCAAGCCCTGCCCCTTACTGATACTTCCCTGCTGTCATACAAAGATGAGCAATCTGTTCCCCTTCTGTTTCCCTTTGTGCATCCCCAGTTTAAGAGTCATCCCTCTTACTGTCATATGCAATCTCCACATAACCTGCTTTTGGGCAGGGGAATCAGCCCCTCTAAGGGTTGTGACTGCTGAATCTGCCATCTTCCCTTTTCCACTTGTGCCGATCTCTCACTAGCTGGCACTTAGTCCTTGCAGTGCAAATACATGGGGTAGTGTGGGGTTACACAGAGAGTGTTATGGAAAGATTTTATAAGAAGACAGGCCAGGCTGTGGTGATAAAATGTTGAGTTCAGCCAGGCCAGTACTGATGAGCCCTGGTTTACACCCAGCCTGCCTCTTTTATACCCCTTTTCTGTCTACCTCCTCTTTGTTGCTCCCAGTTTCTCCCCTGCACATTCCCTCAACAGGTAATACGGTCACACTAACTCCATTCAACATCCTAGGCACTCAGGTTTGCATCCTTACCAGTTGCTAACTCCTGGTTGTCTATAGCTTCTGGAGAGCTCATCAGTGAAGCAACCAAGTGATCGGGCCCAGGCATCATGGGTTTATGAGAGGCAGGTTCTGCTCACAAAGCCTGATCCCCTGTGACAAAATGACCTGCTTAGTGGAGGAGGGAGAGGCTGTGGATGTTGTCTACCTGGTCTTCAGTCCGTGACCCAGCTGTGTAGCCCCTTCTCTCCTAAATGGAGAGAAGTGGTGTCTTAGCCACCAGAACGTAGGATGTCTCCAGCTACTGTCCACCTCTGGTCCCTCCAGTAACCAGTGCTTCCGGTTGTCATACACACAGCTGGTATACAGGTCACTTCACTTACTCAGCTGCTTGGATAGTTGCTTAGACATTTACACAGCCTTGCTCAGTGTGCTGGCACCAAGGACACACTGGCCTTCTGCCTCCAGTTGCTGCACTCAGGCTTACGCACGCATGCACACACAATAGAGTGCGCACCCAGGGTGATAGTTAGCAATGAAGTTTAATAAGAAGACAGATGAGAATGCACTGAGCAGGCAAAGGGCAGGGCCAGACAACTGCACCAACCAGCATGTGGTTCCTCCCCTGAATATCCTATAATAAATCTTGTACAATCCTGAGATGCTTTTCACCTTCATTCTATAATGTGTCTAGGCTGTAATGCCATAGGCAGTAACTCTGCCTCAAATGACCCAGAAAGCTGCTGCTACTGATTGACCAGGGTGGGTATCACCCTAGCAGTGTGGGGCTGATTGCTCTCCTGCTACTGCCCTAGGAAGAGCTGATTTAGGGTGTCTGTTTCTCTGGTTAGGTTAGTGTAGTTTCTCTACCTGTTGCTTGGCCTCTGTGCTCGCCTCGTGTGGAGACCAGCTTTTTATTACATAACCAATGAGATGCACTTTGCAAAGGAGCAGAGAAGAGCCTGAACCCAGCAGGGCTGTTAAGCAGTTTGAATAATCACTTTTCTGAAGGATTTACTGATAAGGCAATCCTGTAGCAATGACAGCTTACATTTCAGAGGACAGCTGAATACAAGATCCTGGACAGTAGCTCTGTAGATAGGAAAGGTGGTATTTCCGTTTTCTAATCCTGAGAAGGGGAGAAGTGACTACTCTGCCATGAGTGCTCCATCCACTTACTGAGCTTGGGAACTGCTCAGGCTTCTCTGAGATGCAGAGAAAGGTGAAGAGAAAAGCTGGGAGTTTTGTACATATACACTTTGACAGGGACACCTACACCACGACATGAGGGACAGTTTGGTGACAAGTCACCAGCTGGAAAAGGAGCTATCCACCACCCCCCTCTGGGTGGTCAGCCAGACCCAGCCCAACTCCCGCACCACTTGCCTGGACTGTAAGGTATTGGTTTCTGTAGGAAGAGGCTGTGGGAAACTATTGAACCCAGGTAGACAATGTCCATTGCCCACCCTGCATCAACTGGGCAGGTTCCTCTGTTGTAGAAGGTGATCAGGTTTGTCAAGCACAGTTTGCCCCTGGTAAATCTGTGCTGGGTTTTCCCAGTCACATGCTTGGTTTGACTTGTGATAGCCTGCAGGAGGATTTGCTCCATCATCTTTGCTCCACCCTCATCCAGGAGGATTCGCTCCATCATCATCTGATGCAAGACTGATGGGCCTATAATTTCCTGGATCTTCCTTTGAGCCTTTCTTGGGGTGATGGGGGTGATGTTAGCCACCTTCTAGTCTTTTGTAATGTCCCTTTATCTCCACGACTTCTCCAAGATGATGGAGAGTGTCCTCTGCTGTTGCTGGTAGTGTCTGATGGGACAGCCCTACAGCAGTGATGAGAAAGGTTTATTCTAAATGCATTCATTATTTTGGATGTCTTTCTTCTTGGAGCACAGTCTGAAACGTCTTTAAAAAAGACATGAATTTAAAAGCTTCAAGCATTTGAAATGTCAAAGTGATTCAGTGTTATTCTATTAGAGTAAGTGTTAAGTAATATATATATTGTATATAAAGTATTGTATTAGAGTAATTAAGCTTTTTTGTAAAGGGAGGTTTCTGCCAGTCTTGTCTTTACAAGGAATAAAATGAGAAAATCAATTCTCTGGCTCTTCTCACAGATTTCAAAGTAGATCAGCTCCCAGAAGCAAAGTCATTAGAAGCTTAAATGAAGTTTCTTTAACTCTGGTTCTCCTGTGGTTTAATTATGAAGTTCCAATAATCCACAGGCAAGTTAAGTTCCCTGGAGAGGGTGAAACAAACACTACATTGAAGATGTAAAAAACCACTTAGCCATTAAGTAGCTGTTGTAAAGTTTCTGAAGTGAGGCAGTGAATTTACCCTGCGGTGGCTCCCGCTGCCTGTCCCTTGAGCAAGCAAACTAAAGAAAAAACATTATACTGAAAAATCTCCTTCCCCCCCCCCCCCTTACTGTCAGTTCACCAAATTAGCTGAAATCTGTGCTGTTCCCTGACAAAGGCAGCCTGCAAAGATCAGTATAACCATCTCAGTAGGGAAGGTTTCCTTTGCTTGAGCTCAATATGGAAATTGCGGTTTTAATGTTGCAGAATTAGGCCCAGGCTAATTGTATTGGGATACAATTAAGGCTGAATGACATAGATAAGGAATTCCTGGTTTCAAAAAAGACAAGTCACTCAGCATTAGACATGGTAACAGGAACAATGGTGGTGAAAGCCAGCAGGATCCCTCTACTCCTAGAAACAACCTGATTTAGTGTTAACGTGATGTAACTTGCTCTGGACTCTACAGACTATATAGATGGGAACTGCACTTCGTGTAAAGGGATCTAAGTTTCCTCTGACAGTTCTCCAGAAAGAATTTCTCTTCTGCAATTGTCTTTGCTGGAAGTTCAGATATTTCAATAATGATAAGTTACAAGAGTTACAACGCAAAAGGATGACCATTAGCAGGGAGTTATTCCCTTTCCTTCTGAGAACAGAACCCTCGAAACAAGTCTCCTGATGGCTTTTTTCATTTCAGCATTTCTCAGGGTGTAGACCATGGGATTCAGCACTGGAACAAGCACAGTGAAGAAGATGGAGACCACTTTGTCCAGTGCAAATGTCTTGAAGGGCCGAGCATAGATGAATATTCCTGGAATGAACGTTATGCTTATTGCCATCATCTGTGCTATACAGGTAGACAAAGCTTTGTGCTTTTCTTTGGTGAATTGCCTCCTTATCTTGACTAAAATGACAGCATATGAAATAAGCAGCAAGACAAAAATTACTACAAGAAGCAGTCCACCATTTGAGGCCATCAGCAGTTCTATCGTGTAGGTGTCAATGCAGGCCACTTTCAGTACTTGTGGGACATCACAGTGGAAATTGTCCAGGGTTTTAGGACCACAATAAGATAAAGGGAGAAGCAGAGTAATCTGTGTTGCAGAGTGAATGAATCCTCCTGCCCATGACCCTACCACTAGACCAAAACACACTGCACGGCTCATTACAGTCAGGTACTGCAAGGGCTTAAAAATAGCCACATAGCGATCAACTGCCATCACTGCAAGAAGAAAGATATGAGCACCACCAATGAAGTGGAACAAAAACATGTGAAACATGCACTCACTGAATGGAACAGTTTTGGGCTGGGAGAGGAGACTTGACAACAGAATGGGAGTAGTGACTGATGATTCAGCAATATCTGTGAATGCTAAGTTGGCCAGGAAGAAGTACATCGGTGTGTGCAGGTGGTAGTCAGTGATAACAATGGTGAGGATGGTGACGTTTCCCAAGCAGGTCATCAGATAGACAAGGAAGAAGACTGTGAAGAGGAACTGCTGAATCTTAAGACTGTTCTTGAAACCCAGGAGAACAAATTCCGTTACAGGACTGGTTACGTTCTGCACCTCCATTGTTACCGTCTGAGCGTGCCTGTGAGAGGAATTTAGAAGGGAGAGTGCAGTTAGCTTTCAACACCAAGAGGGGTCATCTTTGCACTCCTCTGGCTCAGAAATCCCCATGCTTAGAATCTTCCTTATATCCTCACACTAAATAGTGCAAATTCGGTTCAGTGGAGGTAGTGTCAGTGTTGGGAATTGTTTTCTTTCATCTTCAGCTTGGCTTTCCTGCATCCGTACTCTTAAAATCCAGTGTAAATTTACAGTTAGTTGCTATCCTCATAAACAGACTTTTGTTTCCCCAGTAATTCAGGCTTTGGCCCTGCAATGGAACAGTGCTTACCCTTAATATTACCTTATTCCATTCATGCATCAAGAGCCCCTTATTCCACACAGGACTGCTTTGCTGCAGTCTCAGAGTTGCCTGGTTCCTCTCCTCCACAGAGGACTCCAAAGAGAAAATAATAAAGGAATAAAAAACCCAACCAAACCCAAAATCCAAACAAAACCCACTTGTGCACCTTCTCTAAGCATCAAAGCAGATGTGAGGAACAAAGTTACTGTGAAACCTGTATGAACTTTCCTGGGTCTGAACAAAAATGGTTTTGCTAATGCCACTAATGGATTCCTGCTCTGGCAAGCAGTGTTTACTGGGCTACTCCTCTGTAAGCCAAAGGGAAACAGGACATACTGCACATTCTTCGCTTTGCAAGCATGTCTTACCAGTTGACAGATTCTTTTATGCTATGGACAATAAGCCTTGCTTGCTGCTGCTTGCTTTTGTAGGGGATGAAATATATAGAGTCAGTTGGTTTGACACACTTTGCTGAATGGCTGGCACGGACAAAGTCTGAATTTGGGACATTGCTTCTTCGTGTATGTGTCCTCTTGCATGGAGAGTCAGTGCCCAATTCAGAGAGAAACCACAGGATAAACCGATCAGGGACTGCCAGAGAATTTGGGCTTGTGCTGTGGTTCTGTCAGTAAAGAATTTAGAGTAGTCTATTCCTCCCTTATCCTATTAAGATTTTCATTTGAAACAATAAAAAGGGTATTGCTGTGACTAGCAATACCCTGAAAACAGATGTCAGGAGCAGGAAGAGATGCCTGCTCTGCAATGGAAGGCAAGCCAGAGACTGAGAGTGACAGCAAGGCAGCCAGAAGCAGCCCAGCTCACCAGCAAAGCTGATCCCACAGTACACACAAAGAAAGAGCAGAGCAGAATCACTGACAGTAACCAGTTAGCCCAGAGATTGCCAGAGGCAAAGGATGCCAGGGAACAAGACAATGACACCAGTAAGCTCAGTGTGAGAAACAGAGCAAGCGAAGAATAAGCTGCGTGAGGGTAAGTTTCACACTCAGACGCATGCAAACACAGTCAGTGATACTTGCCAAAATTACCATTCCAGTCGAGCCCAGGAGAAGGTGATACTCTCCAGCCAGGCTCAGGGCTGGGTTCCTGGGGGTCTGGCTGGCACCTGACAGCTTCTCCTGCCCCCCGTCTGCACACTGTAGCTGTTACCTTCTCGATTTACTACAGCAGCTACCAGTGCAGGCTGCCAATCAGAAAGTCCACAGTGACATCATTCCAGCAGTTTCAGATGTTGTTCTATTGTCACTTGCTGATCCAAGTTCATCCATGTTTTATCCGCGCTGGGCCGGCACAGCATACCCACAGCATAGCAAGGGAAAGAAACAAGAGGACCTAAGCTTAAAAATTTAAGTCCTGAACCAGTTGGCAAATAGAGTTCCCAGATGAGGCTTCCCACGGCTTTCTCAAAGCTTAGATGCTTCACAGGTTAATAAAAGTTTAAACAACCATATTAAATCTGTGCTGATCTTGAACACAGGCAGCTAAACCCTTGGGAAGAGGAGAAAAGAGACAACAGAGAAGGATTATAAAGAAAGATCTTACAGATAGATGAGGACACTTAAAGCCTGTTGCGGCATCTATTGTCCATCAAGCCTGAGAAAGTCATCATGTGTAAATGGGTAGCATTGGCTCAGGAGACACTGACCCCTCAAAAGGCCAAGCTGGCCAGCAGAAAGTACATGGTTATAAAGCCATGGGTCGTTGATAACCAGGAAAATGATGTGAAGTTCCTCAGACAAGTTGTGACAGAAACTATGGAGAGAAGCATGGAGAGAAAATACTGAACAAGGAGTTGTTTGTCCTCTGGATATTATGTTTTCTGGTGACTGCACTGTGCCAGGTGTTAATCTCAGACCCTTTCTCTGAAACCCCTGTGGGGTTTACTAACAGGATCAAGAAAAAAAGAAACCCAGAAGAGTATCGTTGAGGAGAGAAGGGATTATGTCATAAGGGAATGAATTAAAAAGTTCCTGGGGCTTTTTTATTCCATAGATGGTAACCCCATAAGCACAAGAGGCTCAGTAAATGTCCTTCTGTCCTCCATGATCCTGAATACTCTATGTGACTCCTTGTAGTACTGAGTTCCATGACAGGATCATATCAGTAGTCAACAGGTAAAACCTGGTTGCCATCTCCTCCTCTCCCTCTGCCTCTGCCTCTGCCTCTCCCTCTTCTCATAGAGGAGGTGCTTCAGCCCCCCTGATCATTTCCGTGACCCTCCTTGGACCCACTCAAGCATGTCCATGTGTTCCTTATCCTGGTAGCCCCAGACCTGAATGTAGTACTCCAGTTGAGGTCTCACAAGAGCAGAGTAGAAGGGGAGAATCACTTCCCTTGACTTTCTGGTCCTGCTGCTTTTGATACAGCCCAGCACATGGTTGGTTTCTGGTTTGCAAGCACATACTGCCAGCTGATGTTGAGTTTTTCATCAACCAACACCTCCAAGTCCTCCTCAGGACTGCTCTCAATTCACTCATCACCCAGCCCCAAGATTGCCCCAAGCCAGGCACAGCACCCTGCTCTTGACCTTGCTGAATTTCATGAAGTTCACCCAGCCCCACCTCTCAAGCCTGTCAGGGTCCCTGGGGATGGTATCCCTTCCCTCTAGAGTGTCAGCCACCACTCAGCCTGGCATCATCCGCAAACTTGGTGAGAGTGCACTCATTCCTGCTGTCCATGTCCCCAACAAAGATGTTAAATAATACTGGCCGCAGTCTGGACCCCTCATCACTGGTCTCCACTTGGACATTGAGACATTAACCACCCAGCCAATGCCTTATCCACCCAGTGGTCCACAGCTCCCCATTTCAGAGACAAGTATATTGTGTGGGACAGTGCCACATGCTTTGCAGAAGTCCAGGTCGATTATGTCCCTTTCCCTTATCCATCAATGTTGTAACCCCATCATAGAAGGCCACCAAATCATGTCAGGCATGATTTGTCGTTAGTGAAGTCATGTCACCAGTCACCTCATTTTCCATGTGCCTTTGCATATTTTCCAGGGGGACCTGCTCCATGATGTTGCTGGACACCAAGGTGAGACTGACTGGTCTATCGTTCCCCACTATTATTCTTGTAATAGGAGTTACAAGTTTTGCTCTAAGCAATAACAATCACAGAAATAAACTCATGATTTAGAGCCAAAAGAACCATCACTGATTCTGTGACTAAATTATCATCTTGATTTTAATTCAGTTCAAATGGTGAACCTTTTCCTCCTGCTCTTCCTACTCCTTCTCAAGGAAGGAAGGAAGGAGACTCAGATGGTAAAATTCCTCATACAGGCTTCTGAAACTGGGTGGAACAAGCCATAATTCCAAGGGCTTATCTATACATTTTTACACCTCATTCTCAGAGAACCAGACCATGGTGGTTTGTGTGATGTCCCAATGTAAAATCTGGAGGAAGTGGAGGTTCAAGGCAAGAAAGTCTATGATACAGCCAGAGATGAAATCCATGCCTCCCAGGTCCATGCTTTGTCCACATAATGTTCTGTAACATGTGCTCCAAACTCACTCATAGCTCCAAGATAAACTCAGTATTTAAAGTACCAAAATAAATCTTTGAAACATAGTATGAACTTCAAGTGACAGTCCCCGTTCAAGCACAGGACTTGAACTGCAGTGTTCTTTTCAAAGCTTTTTTCACCTCTTTGTTCCTTAGAGAATAAATGAAAGGATTCAGCAAAGGTGTAACAACAGTGTTAAGTACATGGACAGTTTTAGTTAAATCTAGTGAGTCCTTTATGGAAGGTTTGACGTGGAGAAAAATTGTGGAACCATACCAAATAATCACTATGGTGAGATGGGAAAAGCAAGTGGAAAAGGCCCTTTGTTGGTTTATAGCTGATGGGATTCTCAGTATGGTAGAGATGATGTAAATGTAGGAGACCAGGGTTATTGTGCATGAGCCAAGGATGACAATGAATGCGATTATGAAGGCCACTAACTCAAGCAAGGTGGTATCTGTGCAAGAGAGGACTATCCACTGGGCTATGTCACAAAAAAAGTGATTAATAACATTGGGGCCACAGAAAGACAATGTGCTAACCATATATGCAGGTATGGCTACGGAGAAGAAACCACAAAACCATGATCCGAAGGCAAGTTGAGTTAAAAGTCTGCGATTCATGATAGAGTTATAATGTAAGGGGAAACAGATTGCCAACAAACGGTCATATGCCATGGCGGCCAGGAGAAAGTACTCCGTGCAGCCCAAAGAGAAAACAAAGTACATCTGTAGAAGGCAATTGTTAAAGGAAATGGTTGGGTCTCCACCCAAAAGGACTGCCAGAGCTTTGGGGACACAAGCTGTGGTGTACCAGATCTCGAGGAAGGAGAGGTTGCAGAGGAAATAGTACATGGGGCTATGAAGCTGTGGGTGACTTCTCACTAAGACCATGACAGAAAAGTTTCCCAGGAGTGTCAAGACGTACATGATGAAAAACAGCACGAACAAAGACATTTTCAGATGCTGATGGCCAGGAAAACCCAGGAGGACGAATACATTTGTGACACTGTGGTTTCCTCTTCGAACATCATACGGAAGACTCATCTAAGTAACAAAAGACAGTAAAAAAACCCTGAGCTTTGTTCAGTGCATTGCTACTTATTTTCTGCATTACATATCAGAACTCATAGCCCAGATTGCCCAAAACTGTACTGAAAAAAGTGTTCTCCTCTCATCAATAGACTGCCATGAGCATGGCCACCAATACTCACAGTAGTAAACAGGACAGGTTTAAAAGAAATGAAGGGTTCATGGTGCCCCTTCATTCTTTGAGACCATTAACTTGATGTGTATTTATAAAAATTCTGATTTTTGAAGTGTTCAATGTTTTAACTGGGATTCAACCACATCCAACTGAGACTTCTGAAAATAAGGCACCTGATTTTGTATTCACTTGACTGTATACAGATATCTTCCCTCCCCACTGACACAGTTTTAAGTCTGGCATGTGCCAATATGACACAGAAAACAAGCAAGATCTGTTGTTTCTGACAGAAGGAGCCCAGGCTGGACAGATGAATCCCATGCTGTGACCTTGGACAGTCAAGGCAAGGAATTATGACCATAAGATTCATGTATAGAAATGGAGTCAATCCACTAAGTGGAGAATCATATGATAATGAACAATATACAGAAAAGGGAAGAAGAAAGAGAGGTCCTGGAGTATGTAGAGCAATGGATGAATAGTTACATAGACAGAATAGACACATAAGTTCAGAAATAAATGGACAACAGGCAGCAAAGAATACAGATGTGTCTAATGCACACACACAAATAAAGCCCCTTACATCAATATGAAAGGATAGATAGAAAGGCAAAGAAGTAGGATACACACATAAAATCAGAATAACTCAGACTGGAAGACATCTCAGGAAGACCTCCTGCTTGAAGAAGGCTCATCTACAATTTCAGGGCTTTATATGGACAGGGATGGATGAAGGAAGAAGAAAATGAATGTATGTACAGTGACAAAGAGACGAAGCAGAGGCAAGCAGGGTTAGAGAGAACTTAGCTTTCAATTTCCCAGCATTCAAAAGCTCTACATCATGGTTAGACACAAGAATAAATGCAAAGGCAGGATTCTTCTTCTGAAATTGCCAATTTCTCTGTGAAGAAGCAGAGCATTTCTAGAGCCGGCACTTTGCTGTCACTTACCTTGGGAGAAAAGGTATGAGTGCAGCATAGCTCCAAGATGCAAATATTTCCTGAACGGGCTCTTCCCCAAGGAATGAAAGTCCCCAGGGTTCCACAGTCACTCGTTGGAAAAACATGCAATTACCACTCACTTAGGAAAGGAACTATTTGCCCTCATCTATTTCCTCTACTTGAGAGGAACTATTTCCACTCAACCTTGAATCATGAAGATAAATGTAATTCAAAGACCTGTTCAATGTTCAGATGAGCCTTTTGCCAACATGTGTCAGGCGGCACAAGTTTCCTAATACTTCTATTTCCTAATAAAAGTTCAAAGTATATTTTTAGCACAGAGAGGAAAAAATATCAGGTGGTTTATATAGAAAAAACACATTATTGATAAAAAAAGTGGAAATAGAAGACTCACAGTTCATTTACCCATAAAATACATACCAATAAAATACTTGCATGCCCAGCCAGCAATTGGGCTTAAACCATTCAATATTTGCTACCTAGAGGTCACATATACCATGCGAGGTATTCGCTCCATATCCAAACAATGAAGAGTTTCCAGGGTTATTCTGATGAATGATTCATCTACCAACATGGATTTCTAAAGGGTTCAACCAAAACATGTTTGCAAAGGCGCAAAAGGAATAAGGAATTGGAGGCGCAGGCTTGGATGCAGCAGAGCTTTAATGAGTGTAAAGAAGAAAAGGAGGTGGCTCACAAGGAGCACATGTGGCAGCCACCAAGACGCAGTGCAGCTCCTGCAGGGTGTCCGTCTGCCTGTCCCTCCCAGGGAGGGAGGGAGGCCAAGAGGTCCCCACTGGGCTGG
>WYDI02028076.1:80484-139738 GCA_009867235.2 Psittacus erithacus | reverse complement strand
CTGAAAGTTAGAAACACAGTGCTGCACCAGCCACTAAGAAGCAGAAAAAAATGACTGCTACTGCTGAACCCATGACACAACAGCAGTAAGTAGAACTGTGGGGAAAAAGAAAGAAAAAAGAAAGAGGGAAAGATACGCAGCAGTAAGAATTGTTATACTTAAAGAATTAAAAATTTCAGCGCTTGGAGAACTCAAGCAAATTGTTGGGCAGCAACACTGATGAGTGTCTGATCTGGTTAGTCTGTCTGCTGCACCTAGAGAGAAACCTCATTTCAATTAGAGCATTACAATTCTTTACACAGCTTTCTTAGCATCTAAACCAGCCTTTATTTATTCAGTGTGCTCTCTCCAGTACTACTGAAGATTCACTACGTAGCTTAGTAATCTCTGCTAATAAACATCTATCCTTTTGCATCCTATGGGGAAAAAGCAGGGAATCAGAAAGTACTTACTCACTGAAGCCAAACACTGCTGCTTTTTTGGTAACTCAATACACACAAGACAGTTTCTTCCATAGTGTCCAAACATGAACTAACATTTATCTAGATGCTTCTAATCTCAAATGCTCCCACAAATTGTAGGAGCAACCATACCAAGTTTTAAAGCCTACGTAATTTCCTTGCCATGCTAATAAAATCTTTTTTCTTGTGCAATTCCTCTGGTCCATGCAAGTTGTTTCCATGCTGAAACAGACAGTTGCACAGGGAATTTTCTGGAACATGCTGCTCCACAAGCATTGAAGGGCTCTCTTCTCCTTCTCCTGTAATCCCTTTACAATGATATGCCTGCCTTTAAAGTAAAAGGCAGGACTTGTTTCTGCTTCTCTTCATATCTATTTGTACCCTATGATAGCATTATAATGGCCCACTGAGTAAGGGATACAAAACTGGAGCAACAGAGCCAATGGTTTGTGGATTCTGTGACACACAAACACTAGGTTTTAAGCTTCTTGACTTCAGAAATTCAAGATCAGAGAAGAAACATGGTTGGAAGGGGAAGGAAGCATCCTTCTCTTCAACAGCCAAAACTGCTGGAAAAATAGGGACATACAAACACATAGTCCTCACCTCATGAATATAATTGAAAAAACCTTATTTTATATGCTTGTACTATAATGACTGCAACACCACTGCTTCAACTATTAAAATCACAAATTCCTTCATTCTTGCATTAACCTGGTGATGTCCATTGAAGACTCTCTGCTAACTCAGATATGATCTCTTCTGATCAATGGAAAATGTATTTCCTCTTCTATTTCTCTGGACCTTTTTTCTCCCCAGAATCCTGTTCTTTTGAAGATCTGGCATCAGCCAGCTGCTGGTGCTGTATACCATGAGAGAAAATCACCAGGGAGAGAAAAAAGAGGGAGTGGGGTGAGAGGAAGAGGAAGGCATCCCCTTTGCACTTTTTCCCATCAGGAAAGTGATTTTCCTCCTGCCCCTAATTCAAATTGCAGAACACTAGGGATGCACCTAATCTACCATTCTGTTGCTAAAAGTATGAAATGATCATAGAAGTGTGCTGAAATGAACAGTGATGAATTACCATTTTGTCAAAAAGGCTTAGTAAGTCCAGAACCAACCACTTTTACAAGGAAGGAGGAAAAAAAGAGGACAAAAAATCATTCCTTCAGCTGAAGTGATTTTTTTTCTTCCCTTTAAATGAAAGACCCAGCCAAACAAGACGTATTCTGTGTCATGGTTTGTCACTCATGGCCGGCAGCTGGTGATTAAAAAAAACCTTATGGCTTTAAACCTGCTTCCCTGTAAAGAAGAATCACAACGTTTGCCCCACTGTGCTGCAAACCTGAAACAATCAGACAGAGCCTTGAGAAGTGGGCAAGTAAATGAACATGCAACAGCTGAAAATGAACATTTGTCCAAAAAAACCCATAGAAATAAAATTGAAAATAGGGTATAGGATTTATATTAATATTTAAATCAAGATTCCTTTTGTGATGGGCATCTATTATTTTCCTATTTTCATGCTACTTCTGACAGTCATGTTTAGTCCCCACAGACCTTTCCTTATGTGTGAAAACAAGCAAGAAACAAAAAGCAAGCAATAAAACCACTTCCGTAAGTCTCCAGCCATGGACTAATTTGTTCTTAGCAGAGAAAGAGACTGTCTCTCAAGGCTGAGCAGCACAACCATCTGCTCAGGTTGTGAGTGACGAGCTAACTGAGCTCAGCAGCAGGCAGCCATACGGTTATTTAACTCTGCCTTGACCACCAGCAGGAGGTCCAGCACGCCACAAAGGTTCAAAGGTGACAGGAGGACTAACACCTGGACCAGGCAGTCAGCTGGAAACATTTCCACTTGAGAAGGGCAGAGAAAGGAGGGTTTAGAAACTAGATATCTCTGAAGGAGGAAACTGCGTTTGACCCCCTTCTGCCTCCTTCCATCTCTCAGCTACACGGCCTTTTCCCTTTGGCTGGCATTCACTTCAGAGAGCGAAGAGGGAGCCGTGTCACAGGGGACAAAGGGAGATCATATAGCAGCCAGGGGCAGATCATGAGGATGCTTACCAGGGGTCCCTGATTAGGAAAGCTGCTTGAAGACTTGACTCGAATGACCTCTGTAGGGAAGGTCAGCAGGCAGGTACACATTAAGGTGATGAATGCATATGGTACTCGCCTGCTATGAAAATGCTTTCGGAACAGACCTTTCTCAAAAGGTCACAAACTTACTTATTTCAAGAATACCATTAAGTACTGTTTTTTTCCATCTCTTACTGGCATATGACTCCCAAATCAGGTGTAGGCCATTACCATCCTACAGCAAATGATTTGCTGAGCCATAGACTTGCAAGTATTCACATTTACTAAACCAGACAATGAAGAAAGATTCCTGTGTCACGGAAGGAAGGAGAAGCACTGCAAAATGTTAGAGTTAAAACACTTACCGCCTCAAAAGACAAAGCTGTCTGAAAACTACTTTTAAATTTACTATGAAAATGCTGGTAAGAATACATAGAGTTTGTTTTTAAATAATAAACCTCTCTGACCACACAAAACACAATAAAATAATAGTCATAATACTTCTAACAATGTTTGTCATCCAAATTTATCTGACTAGATAAAATGACTAATCAAATCAACTCCAGAGACATTAATGTGTAACTCACCTGGTTTACATAAAGCTGTTCTTAAGTATTTTGATGATCAACAGCACCATTCTATGCAATCTGCCTGATATATTTGCTCAATCCACAAAAAAGTAGAGTTGTTCCTTCAGCTGCTCTGCTTAAATATCATATCCCCAGTTGTTTGAGGTGATATCATCATGTTCCATGATACAGTAAACCTGGCCTCAGCACACTTCATGCTGCATCTGCAATGTTCTGTGTATGTCACTTTAACTATAAGGCTGGAGGACGCATCATCTCTTCTAGTTAGCTGCATAAACTTGGCACAAGCCCCTTAGCATATGCTATAATAAATTCAGTAGAATTTATGCTCAGCCTTGATTCAAATCAAATAGGCACTGCAAAATAATCCAGTTTAACAGAGACGAGTATTAATGGACACTGAACCATAGCGCCACTACGTTTTATTAAACCATTACTCTTTCTACCAATACTTCTAGCAGAAGTGCCACTACCTGCCCAGGTGCACTTGTATATGGCTTGAAAAGCTATGGCAAGACTACTTATTCCTTCCAGGTCACTTGAAAGTCATTCTGAAGTGAAGGAGAATACATGCAGACCTGACACATCTAAGAACAGGAAAAGATGCTGTATTAAATGCCAAACTTAATGAAGAGATTCTGCTTCTTAAGGAATATGCATTAATTTCTTAGACAAGATGGTTTTTTTTCCTGATGATAAGCTAATGAGAAATAAAGTTAACCAAGATAAATGAATGTTACAACAAATACTGAAAGACAAGACTTCTAATTTCTATCAATATCAGGTATTCACAGACTCCCGAGTTCAGGCAATGCCCATGCCTCAAAATCCTGACTGAATAGAAACCTTTTTCTCCCACTGGATTCAGGAGGTTGATGGAATATTTTGTTAGCACCCTTTGGGAAGTTTTGCATTTTTAAAAATTGTTTGCCTAAGTTGTAGCATTTCCATTATTACTGTACCTTGTTTTTCCAGTGAACATTTAGGGAATGTCACCATCAGACTGCACTTCATAAAGGCTGCCGATCCCACTGCCATCCAACCACTGAGCCACTGAGGTGCATTTGCTTATTACTTTGAAGAGCTAGTAATCATCACATAGACATAGATCTTCAGAGATTTGAGCAAAGCGAGTCAGTGTGTTAATTATATGCTAAGGGAGTACACACAAGAAATGGAAAGTAGTAGTTTATTGCTTTCCCAAGTTTCCCAGGTAATTAGAGCAGCTTCTGGAGATGCATGGCACTGTACCAGAATCTATCATCACAATGGGCTTCACTGTAAAATGCACAGAATTAATTTTTTAATGAAAATCCTCTACCAAGTGTCAGAGCCAAATTCACCTGATAAATGTCACTGAGCAACGTCATTACTGGCTCATCAATGCAGGGTGTTCAAAGCAGATGGTAGAGCAATGCATCTTCAGCACTACAGCCTGTTAATACCAGCCACCTCCCATAAAAAAATTACAATTGGCCCCCTGTCAGTCAAACATGACAGTACTTTGGATTTCTCCCTCATGATATTCTTTAGCCTTGAGGCAGCTATGACAGGCGCCTTATTAAATTCCAAAAATAAAATGTAGCACAAGAAGGCAGTGCATTCCAATGAGACAGCAGACTTGTTAAAATGCAACATGCATAAAACTTACTTCATTTCGTTTTAGCTATCATCAATTTCATCTTTTGAAAAACCCAAATAGCAACTTCAGAAATGTGGTGTTTCTTGTATGTAAATTAAAACAACATGTCATGCCTTATATCTTAAAATCCATTAAAAGGCTTAGAGGTTGCACAGATATTTCAGTTATTTTCATGAAAATAAAAGCTAGAATTTCTATTCCCTGTCCTATGTTCAGTACTTGAGTTCCATTATTATTGATCGCAATCTGCACAGGAGACCTGGAAGCTAAGTATCCTGTTGTACATCTGTAGGAGCACCGCTAAGTTGGGAAGATTGTTGTCCAAGCACAGGGACTTGTCTATACATACCAAGTTCTCCAACCATATAAAACAGGAAAACAGTTAATCCCATTTAAAAATCTTCCAAATTGAACGGAAAGACTGTTGCGAAAGCACAGTTAAAGCGCTCACAGCTAAAGACACCATTTCACGTTTTACTTTCAAATTTAACTCCACCCTATAACATATACAAATTAGGATATGGGTTAGAATTATCAAGGCATATTAGAGCAGCTTCCACTGTACCACACTAAAATTCAAATCTGTAAATCACATAAATTAGTTTGAGATTTCCTAACATAAGGTGGAATCCTGGGTGCCATAAAATCAATGAGGTTTTGCATCCAGGGTCCATAAAAATCAGTGTTTTCCTTATAGGCATATATATATTTATGAAATAACACATGAGACTATAAGAAAGGTGTACTGCTTGAATGCTCATAATAAACACATGAGCAGTGGGACAATTCCACCAGAAATTTAGCATGTTTTCAAGTTGCTCAAGTCATGCATTTGTGGAAATGTTTGTAAGATTCAGGCTGAAGCTGTGCCATCCTCACTTGGGAGATTTTGTTTCCTTCCCAGGCCTTATTAAAGCCACATTCCTCTGCAAATATCCAGAGAAAACTCATACATACCTAACTAAACCTCCTCCAACATCATTTTCTGTATCTTAATATTCCATAACCTTCAAATTCAAAAAAGGGCATGATATTCATGCCGAGGTCACATCTTGTTTCCTTCTTCAAAACTGGGGACAAATAGATTGCTGTACTGAACACAGTCTCTGTTCTAGTTTGCGCCATGCCTGATTTTTGAAGTCAAGTGGTGTTTAGATGGTCATGAACTAAATGACAAGGGACTCTATTCATTCCCAGGCTTTTGTATGTACTCTACCAACAGCTTCTTCATATCTGCAACACACTATATCTCCCTTTTTCTGCTGCTTTGCCTGCTAGACATTAACTACTATGGCTTTGGAAAATACATGCCAAAATCTTCTTTCACTTTTGAAATAAAATAGGACTGATTTAAAACAAATGCTTTCATTTTGACAACATATTTGCACAAACAAACCGTGTCAATGTTGATGTGGCAATAACAGAGCAAGACAACCGAGTTCTGCACTTCCTAGGAACTGCCCCCAAAATGTCAGCAATTGCAACTCTTGCCAACATGTTATCAGAATGAAATAGCACTGGGCTCATCTTTTTCAGTGCTAGGCTTTTATGTCTCCTCTCCATGTACAGTAGTTGGTTTCAAATACAGAGTGTACCCTCAATCTGAATCCTATTTTAGGAACTGTAACCAAAGTGTTACATGATGCATAGAATGACATTTTCTATTGCCAAAAGCATTCTCTAGAAGCAAAACAGAGCAGGAGGAGGGGAAAAGGGAATATATTCCCACAAGGCCTAAATGTTGTTATCTCTGACTGCCAAACATATGACATCTTGCTGCCACTTCAAAGCATTTCTTCAGTTCCTTCTAAGATGCTACTTTCATTTTTTCCTGAAGCAAATGCTACTTCTCCCAAATTCTACTTAATCTGTGCATGTTTAACACCTTGAGAGGCTGTGCCAGAAGCAAACCGTAAGGCAACACATACTCCATCACTAATAAATACATACACACACACATATGTATCTCATAGAATCACAGTCAAAAACCAGTTTCAAAGCCTTCTGGAGGTCAGCTGGTGAGATCCTCTTCTCAAGAGGGGTAAATTCAAAGTAGGAGTAATTTTGCTTATGATCTTTTCCAGTTGGGTTTTGACTACCCCAGGAACAGAGCTTCTATAACCCCTCTGAGCATCAGTGCCCATGCCACAGAACACTGTTTTCCCTCACCTAGCCAAAAAGTTCCTTGCTGCAACCAATGGCCACTGCCTCCAGCCCTTTTGCTGCACAACTCAAAGGACAGTAGGACTGCCTTCTCTGCAGTCAAAGACAGCAATTAAATTCCTTCTTAGTCTTCTCTTCTCGAGGATGAGCAGCAGTGGATTTTAATTTCTCCCTCAGCCTGCTCACTATACTCTTGCTCTGTGGCCTAGTATGTGCTTAGGCTTCGCTGACACGGAAGCCTAGCATATACATGCATACACACACACTCATAAAATAAAGAGTGTTGAGAGGACCAAAGAGAACTTAAATGAAAATGCTTATGTTTAAAATGTTAAGTAAAAAAAATCTACAGATTACTCCACAGTATATGCCAGGGCTTTGTAAAATAACTGTATTTATCATAAGATCTCCTGGTAATAAAAGGAAGACAGCATAGCGGTATGTGAAGGCTTTACATTAATGTAGCCCTACCTAAAAACATATTAGTTACAAGCTGCATTCAGATAAGAGCAAATCAGCAATGTAAGTGTGTAGTCTTTTCCCAACACTGCTTTTGCTTGGCTAGTAACATTTGTTTTAGGGCCAAAAGAACCTTTGGGTAAAAATTAGATATTACTGATCATTTTTATAACACAAAAACATGAATGATACCACAGTTGCCTGATGAGGCTGTTTGAACTAGAGTAGTTTGAAGGACTTAACTGATCATGTTGAAGGATCATCTGCAAAAGGATTTGGCAGATATGACTGATCTAAACCACTCAGTTTTGTTGGAATATAGTACTATAGGCTCTAAAGTCACCTACAGTTGCTTTACAGCTTTAGCAAATCTCCCAGCACCAAGCCAACAATGACTTGCCATTTGGGAGCCATAGTAATACAGCTTTCCTCTAGGAAATCATTCATATTCCTTTGTGCTCCATAAATCTTTTGAACAGCCCATTGCAGAAGCCTTATGTAATCACGTTTTGCTTCACACCACTTTGGTGTTCAGTAACTTTAAAGATTTTTGTTCATTTCTCAGCATTAAAGTACCTGGTTTTAATTAGTTGTCACACCAGCACTGTCTTTTGCTTTTATACACCCACATCATACTACATATAAGATTTGGTTTTTAACATAGACAATAAGTGGGATGGATTTGTCTAATGGGAAAAAAGAAAGGCACATGTCTGACATAAATTGCCACAGAAATCATTTGACATTCACCCTTTTCCGAGGAAAAGGACAAAAGCCAAAACCATTAATCTCCTGGTATGTGTGAGTACAAGCAAAAGAACATTTTAAATGTAAAGATCCACTGTTACAGAGGGAGTGACATACTAATGAGATGCTGTAACTTAAGTGTGAAACTAGCAGTACCAAAAGCTGCTTAAACCTCTGACCAAGCTCCAAACTACAATTAACATCACCTTGAACAGACAGATATGTGAGCCGAGAGATCAAGCTAGGAAAAGTTTCTCATTTCCTTTTCTCCTCAATTGGCTAAAATAGTTTAAAATATCACACAACATGTATGTAACATTTGCCTGCTTTATTTTTCTAAAACGTATGGAAAATCCTACTGTAGAACCATGCTCATGCCTACAAGGTAGAGAAAGAGACGGAATTGCACATTTCATGAAGAGAGGAACAGAGAAGGGGATTTATCCCAAATTAATGTCAAAGTTAAGAACTGAAATTAGACCTCCTGTCTAATACTACAGTATCTTAACCTCAAAATCCTTATTCTTCTCTAAATGGATTCTCCAGCTACTAAACATTCAAGCAGATAACTGGATTATCACATCAGTAAACAAGCACATTTATAACATATTAAATTTACTTTGAAACTTGTTGGCTCACTTCAGTCTACGGGGACAAGATCAAACTAAAATTCCTAATACACTGTGTGGATCACTTATTTTGGGATTTTTTGTAGTTAGAAATTGGCAAATTGCATGTGATTTCTTGTTTCAACAGGTTGCTTGGCACATTAATAAAACAGAAACATTATGCTGCTTAAAGTCATGATCTCATTTTCCCCAATTTTAACATGAAGCACTTTTTGAAAAGGAAAAAGAGCACTCCTGTTAATTTACTAATTTCAGTACTTGGGGTTTTTTTCCTACTTAAGTGGAATTACTACAATAATTCACCAGACCAAAACCACTATCAGAAAAACAACCTTTATGCCAAAATACAACAGTTATCATTCCTATTTCTTATTCCAATTTCTAATCACAAATGCCACCATGGTTAATATTGCAACTCAGTTTCATAACTGAAAAGGGTTACATGCAATTAAGTACAGGCTTTTTTCTACAATTAGGGGTCTTTAAACTGCATATCAAAACCAAATATGAATAATGAAGGAGAAATTAAGCAGAAGGGCATACTCGGAGGCCAGCACTATTTGGAAAACCAGGCATTTGAACAGAAAACTCACGCTCGATAGCTGCGCAGTAGAAGTCCAACAGTTAGTAAGACCAATCCCTTGTCCAAAGAGTTTCTAGTACTAAAGGTGACCTGTCCTGACCTCCAGAAAAAATACTGTAGTAGACTCAGTGCACTGCTAGGAGCATCCCTCCTAACCCTTCACATCATCTGCCCAGATTTCTGGGTCCCTGAGGAAAGGTTTCGCCCTTACAGAAGCATAGTGTCCACCTGTAATTACACAACATTACCTATTTTCCCAGGAGTGCCTTATATCATAAAATACTTGTTAAAACCTCATTACAAGCTTTGAGAAAATACTAGTACTGTATCAGTATGCACTCCTTTAGTGACACAGAAAAAAGGTTCTTTCATATTTGTTTTATGAAATATAGAATTTCATACCTTCACCAATTGAGTTTAATTAATCAGTAACGTAATTCTTATAGAACAAAAATGTCTTGCTTTTTTGCTGTTTTGGGTTTTTTAATTTTAAAACAAACATGCACATACTTATTAAATACATCAATGGCATTTTTTAACTACCAAACCAAGAAAAAAAAATTAAAAAATGGTATTTTATTTAATAACTTACAACAAGGTCTCATAAAATGTAAGCATCTGTCTCCAAAGATGTGAACCTGCACTGTTAAAAGGCTGTGGACAAGACTTTAACAAGATGAAACAGCTAAACCCCGAGATGACTCTGTTGTTTATAGCTATGCTAATATCACACAACTAAACATTTGGATAGCCTGCTCAAACCATTCCCTACAGTTTACAAGGAATGCTTAGTGTTGACATAAATTGAATCTTTCCCATACTATATGAAAGTTGTCAACTGGCTCTTGATCTTTCAAATAAATTCACTACATTTAATCCCAGGAAGGATGCTTCATAGGCAAAGCACTCAGGTAGGTCAGCATAAAAACTACAAAGAGATATGAAGTTAAAAAGATAACAGAAAAAGTGATTTAAAGTATAATATTAAAACCACACACATCCTGTCCGTTTCCCTGTCCCGTCATCTTATTTGCTTTTTGGAAGAAACCCATTTTTAACTGTCAAGATAAACCTCATGTATGTGCACTAGCCATTTCAAGCAAAGATCTTCAGAAAAATTCTTCCGAACAATTTAGTCCAACTAGCCTACTATATGCCTTTCAGTCATATACTCATTATGTTATCCTGCAGTAATTGTTTGAGCAAGAAGGATCTCACTGCCAACAAACTAATAATAAGGGGTCCTTTCCTACATTACTGCTTAGGATTATCAGACTGCTTTCTACCAGGGTCCTA
Source organism: Psittacus erithacus (assembly GCA_009867235.2). Classification (NCBI taxonomy): domain Eukaryota; kingdom Metazoa; phylum Chordata; class Aves; order Psittaciformes; family Psittacidae; genus Psittacus; species Psittacus erithacus. The sequence goes on along the minus strand of WYDI02028076.1, from coordinate 129,089 downwards.
ATTTCACTTCATTTTATCATGAGCAATCCCAAGGGTTCCCTAGATGGTAACACAAAAAGAGCCCCTGAGGGTAGAAAAAGAATGAGAGGGTCAGGTTTGATTTCAGCTGGCAGCATTAGCTGTTGCTTCCCAATGAATTCTGACATGGTACCCAAATGAAGGATGAATGCTTTTCTAAGTAAGCACAGACAAAGCAATATTAAATATTTAATTTCCAGAGGCAAAGGGCAAAGTCCCAAAGCTCTAGGGAAGCTAATGGACCTCAAGCTAGATAAGCTGATTTTAAGTGGTAAATACTCCTGCAGAATCTACAGCAAACTCAAAGGTCTTATTAGGGGGTAGAAAAAATGATACTTTAAGAAATTCTATCCATGTACAGATATTTGAGATTATATGAAATTATCAAATACGAAAATCAGTGCTAATTCTCCAGTCATCCTGTAGTCTCTCAAGTCAGGGTGGATTAACAGTTAGCACTAAGCTTACAGGACTAATTTCAGCATACTCTGGAGTATAATGCTATTGCTATTCATGCCAAATAGGACTAAAGATTTTACATATATTTCATAGTTTTAAGAAAACTAGACAGCCAGTTAGTTTTATTTAAAAGCCTCCACAGGAACAGTGAAAGTAGAACTTCAGTTTTCTACCAGTGAATTTCCCTCAGATTTGCGGTGGTTTCCCTGTTTTTCTCCCATTTAACGTGCACATGCACACAGACACAAAGATCTGTATTCTCTCCTTTTTGGTATCAAATAAATACCTATAAAGATTAATGTTTTAGGCCGTTGCTGCTGCAGTGACACCACTGTCATCGGTCAGAGGCTCGGTTCAATGGAAACTTGCGATGTGCTTTGCACAGCACCTACCACCCACTGTTAGCTTTGGAATTTCAACTCAGATTTGAATAGTTTTGTTAGGTCATGTCTCTGAATGAAGCTGGAGATTCAGAGTATCTCTACGGGTAACCTGACAGTGCATGGGAAGAAAGCTCTGCAACACAAGAGTGCTGGTAGAAACTCTCCTGTAAGAAGTATAGTGGAAATTCTGAGAATAATAAAACAAAACTTGGTTTAGGTGCATGTTCCACAAACAAAAATCATTAAGAGCAAAGTGAATACTTTCAGCCAATGCTACATTTTCAATTTACTCCTATTTCCCACTTTTCCTTAAAAAACGTCTAGATGGAAACTTAATTCAGAGGCATCACCACAGACCTTAAAGGTAAGAGAAGGCTTCAGACTCTTCTTACCTCTGCTGTCTCCATGGGACTGACTGACTGCCGGGCCAGGCTCCCCCACTGGAGACAGCAGAGCTGAGAAAGTGCCTCGCTGTCTCCAGATTAATCATGTGTAATATTCAGAAAGTGAAGGCAGATGCGACTTTTATCCAGCTGAGGACTGCTGAGGTAACTATTATTTATCATATTTTGATATTTATACTTTATCAAATAATTATTTCCCTGTTATGACAGGAGCTAACTTATCATTTTCCATATGGCCAGAAAGGTGTTAGACCTTCACTAATTACAGATAAAGCTATATTAATGGCTGCTGAGAAACAACATCATCTGTGATGCTGAACAGCAGCCTATATGCCATGAAGTCTTCCCTCCCGTGGCAGGTGGATAAATAGCAGCTTTCAGTAAACAAGCTTCTCCGCACTAAAAGGCTAGAACTTGTATAGAGAGAATGAGAATGCTCATAATCTTTCACAGAGCTCATATTATGGGCTTATTTTATGCCTATAAAGCTCATATATTTGTCACAGTCATATTAAAAATCTACTGCCACTTTACAAAACTTTCTTCTATCCTATACCATCACAGCTAGAACAGCACTTCTACGTATTCTTGTAACAACAAAGACAACATTACAGCTGGCCCATAACATCAATGCCCAATCATCATTTGTGCCAGAAGAAGAAACACTGAAGTATAAATATTAAGATGAGTGCAGACCCTTTGGTACATACACAAAAAGGACACAGCAGCTAAGAGAGAGAAAGTTTGTGCTCATTTCTGCATAAGCCTTAACAGGACTTTTCAAGCCTTTTCCACTTCCCTCTCCATTTCTTCCTTGCAGGCTCTGCCATGTGATCACACCCCTTACTGTCAGAGTCCAGACAGGTATTTCTCCAAAACCCACTAATTTTCCCCCTTAGCAGGCCCAAGAACACAACGCTGTGTGAGACAAGACGCCCACAACATCCAGGACCCACCAGCACCAATAACCCATGTGCTTGCCTGGCTGCAGGAACTGAGGAAAAGGGCTGCATGATGAGAACCACTGGAATTTACAGGCATTTGTTTTAACCCATCCTTAGACAACAGCTCCTTGGTATTGTGGAAATTGATTGCACTGCAAATAGGATGATCTAGTTTCTTCTGAAAGTAACTGGTTTGACAGTTAACCAGTAAAGCGCAATGCAACTAGCATGCTCTTATACTGATGCTCACTCTGGCAGATACAGTAGCTGTCATTAAGATCTTCACCCAAGTAAAGTGTGGCAATAAAGGAAAATAATTTTCACCATATATTCCTTGTGCTGCAGGCTGCTCTCACCAAACACTGGTTGGAGTTACTTTGAGTGCAACACAGGCCATGGCACTAACTAACAACTGACTAAAAACTCGGAACTGTGTTATATTCTGGAAATTGCTCTGAAATTTCCTTGAATGTTTGCTTTGCCAAAAGATTTAAAATGTTCTCCATAGTGAGATTTAAGAAATCATTACTTCAGGGCATTTACCTACTTTCAGCAACAGACTTCAAGATCTTTTGACAGCAACAGACAAACAGGACTTACACATTTGGTGCCACACGAGTGGCGAGTGGCCATGTCTTCTTCCATGTGCCTGGATCAATGTGCCTAAAAAGGGCAGCTCTGAGTAGTCAGGCTCCCTTTCACTAAATGGGTGGATTCATGTATGGGAATGGGAGTCAGCGAGAGATACAGCTTTTCTCCAAGTTGGACCTGTCTTATAGGTAACAAGCTGATCAGCAGAGAAGCCAGGTCAGCTGTTCTGACACAGGGAAGCTATCAAGGAAAAAGTTATTTCCCCAAAGCCTAATTATTTTGCTAAAGCCTAATCCTAACTGCCATTGCTAGATCTGGCTTTATCATCTGTAAAGCAGTGGTATCATCTTAACTGCTCTTTTGTCTTTACTCACCTCTGACTTTCAATCATTAGACCTAAAGAAGCTACACTGGCTCCCATGCAGTCACACCACTGTATGATCATCTTCTTGTTAAGAACGATACCAAATTATTTTTCCCTTCCAATGCTTGAGAATGAACGGAGGTCCCAGAAGCACTAAATATTTTTCATCATTAAATTCTGCTCTAGCTCTTATCTTTGAGCTCAAACATAATACCAAAATTACAGAGAGAATCTATTTTATATGTTATATGGCCATAATAATTGTTCCTCCCTGCCTCTTTCAAAATATTTTCCATTCTAGTTTCAAAGTACATGATTTTAATAATATTTTCTATTCAGAATTATTTTAGTTAAACTTTATTTTTTTAAAGCACTCATGCACAACGTAACGAGATACAGATTTTTAGGCACCTTTCTGTAACAGGGACCCCACAGTTCTATGGCACTCAACACCCCTGCAGTAAAACGAAGCACCAAATATTCACCAGTAACAGATCGTATGCAAGCTGCAATGCAACGGAACACAAGTTGCAAAACTGCACATTAATGAGATGCTCACAAAATAGATACTGATGTGGTCCCTCCTTCCCACCAGTACTACATCCTGATATTTCTCCAGATGTGTGTATTTATTCCACTACAGCAGCAAGTATACATCCAGATTGCACCCCATTTAGCTGCAATGAAAGCAGCTTCTCTGCTGAATACGATGGTATGCTAGGCATGAAATGCATTTCAACATTTACATATATAATTTCAACATAGGTACAGTAATGCAGAAAAATCCAGCTGTGCCTTTGGGCATTTATAGTTGTTCCATGTCACAAGAACAGTGACAAGGACAGGGACTAAAAGGTCATTTCAGGATTTAAAACTAGAAAGCGAGCTTCTTATTGCACCAAAACTCCTGCTTCTTTTATTTTGTTCACTTGGACATGTGTAGTTTTGCCAGCCACAGCCCTGCTGAAGTATTCACCAAAAACCGTGCATAGAAATATATAAGCCTGATTTAAGACAATCTTCATGCTTTTCTTTTTCTATGATCAGTTCTTCCTTTTCTGCCTATGTCAGTATTTTTCTACCCTGGAAACACATCTCAGATTTACATCTGCTATAGAAAAGAAAGTAGTATTCAAGTATTTAAAATGTCTGTTAGGATTTGCCTCAAGGAATCTCAGAGAAACATAAACTAATATAAAATTTATATACCCCAATCTGCACCTTTCAGCTTTGTATAGTCCTATGCATCCAATCTATCTCTAATATCCTTTTAATATCATTTCCCTCTCTGCCTTCAGCAAGCCTTATAGCATTCACCTTTGTCCTCTGAGAAATCTAGGTTAACATTACATTTGTGTAGCAGGTTCTACATTTTTTATTTTATTGGAAAAGCAGTCTAGCATGAAAAAGTGAAGGCACAACCTTAGAATTACCTGAACCAGTGGAGAGAGATACTTCCAATCACCAGGGGAAAATCACTTAATACAGTTCAGTCCTCTTATGAGACAATCTATTTGCCAGACAAAGCAATTATTTCATTTGGATAGCCCCTGCACTGCACTATGAACCTGGAGCCTGAAGTGAGTCTAAACATTCACACAGTTGTTTGAGTTTCAAGTAGTTAACAAACCTAAAAAAAACCTTCATAACCTTATTTTTTTTCTTATAGAGAAAAAGAAACATAAATGTGTAACACACATTTAAATTATTTTTTTATAATTGTCTTGTAAATTAAAAAAAATAAATAAATTAAACCACATCATGCTTATCATAAAATGACAGAAAATCAGCCTGAAACCTTACCATACTTTTCCGGAGTATAAAGCCTTTGGCAGATTGCTATGTTCCTCTTTACATAGCTTTCTTCCAACCCTAAGAAAACGCAGCAAAATCCATTTACCTCTAGATGCACAGCCAGTGTTTTCTATATTTCAAATGAAGGGTTAGCCACAATGGTACCTGTAGAACTGTATTTTTCTTGAAAAGCACAACATCTAAAGTCATATATGTTTCTCCTTCACTCAGAAATGCTTCAGCTGACCGTTTCAGAGAACTGAAGGGCTACATATCTTCAGAGATATAAATAAATCAGTCTTCACACTAGCTCAGGCCTATGTCGTCCTTATAAAAATGCTTACGTAATTCCCACAGGTTTCTGTTAATATCCTACATGTCGACCCAAGTTACACACACATTTCCAGAACAACAAATTTAGGCAAACTAAAGGCTGAAAAAATTGTCAATGCACTTCTGGAAACTCAGATATGAACACTAGACACCATAAAACCTCATGTAAGATGCTTGCTACCCTCTTTCCAAGTCACAAAAGATTATCATGTTCTACTTGCGCATCTTCAGTTAATGCTTCCAAAAGATACAAGTTTAGTTCTTGCACTGGGAGCTACCACAGATTGGTGTTGACAGAAAAAGCAGCGCTGCTTTAAGATGATCTGCTTCAGATACAAACTGCTGCTTGTTAAGGACTTACGCACGTAAGTGTTTGTGTGTGCATGCGTGCATGGAGGTGTTCATTCAAAGATCCGAGTTAGTACATAAAGGAAGCAAATGCAGCACATAAAGATGGCAAAATGACTCAGCAGCAGCCCCACTATTTATGCTCTGTGAAAGAAAACAGAATATAACTTCTTTGAAACTCCCAAACTCTGCAGATTTCATTGCTGGGTCTATTCCCTGTAGAACTTCTCATTTCATTTTGTTATACCGGATACACAGAAGCAAGTACAAATCCAAGTAAAACTGAAATGGTTTAGTGGAAGGTGTCCCTGCCTGCGGTTTGGGTGCTGGAACTAGATGATCTTTAAGATCTCAAACAATTCTGAGACTCTAAAAATGAAAGCTGTAATTTCAGCTCCCTTTGCATTTCTGCCATAAAAGTTAATTAGCTGAATTTGAAATAAGCAAATCCCACTAAAGACAGTATTAGTCCCAGAAGATGAATGCTCTAGAGGAACAGAACTCCACAGCACCTCTTGTCTCAGTGCTAACATGGGAGTACAAAGATGCAAGTCTGCTGCGCGTGAATTCAGTACATCGATGCACCCAGGTCATCTAATGCCACAGCAAATCCTTACACAGTCCTCGGCAAGAACCTTCTGCAGTACCCGAGGGAAAGGAAGAAAGTGGCTCTCAGACAACGGGGTATGTGCCAAGCTGCAAGCATGGACAGCCTTCACTTCCAGTTCATCAGTAACAGATAGCTTGTTTCATTGCACCCTACCTCTCTTTCTTCACAAGGAAAAGAGAAGTAAAAGGCTTTGGGGGTTGAAAGCAGAACCTATGATGCCCTCCAGTACAATCTCAGCTGGGATACAGGAAAATTTTGAACATTAAAGTCCACATATGCACTGTGGATCTTCTGCCACAAGGGCTAGCCAGATGTTGTTTTATCAGACCAGCCAATGCACTCAGACTGAAACTCCTTCTCTAAGCAGTATTTTCAAAGGAGTATTATAGGGATTTTTATATATGCGTGTGTATACAGACTCAAATACACAAAGACACAAATTTTCAGTTCAAAATGAACTTCACTTTTACAGTCCAGCGGTACTGCTTTTTCCTTGCAATTATGGGCTTCTAAATGCAAGTGTTGAGCAATCTTACCTTTAGTACGGTGAGCATCTTGCTATAATAATGAAATGAGCACAACATAAAGACTTATCTGGATATTACAATTCCAGCTGTATACACTTAGCCTGCAACGAGGGATTGAATTTAAATGTTTATGGCTTTCCAAACACTATTATGCGCTTGCAAATGTAAATTCAGTTTCAATGAAAGAGTAAATTTTTTTTAACAATACAGAACGCATTTTAATACACTATTACGCACAAGGCCGACAGTGAATGGACTCATAATTGATTTAGAAGCACGTTCTACCATCCTGCTACCTCTATCTCTTTAGTAAATCATTTCTTAATCAGGCTAGTCTAAGCTGACCCATACAGAGCTTTATTTAATTTATTATGGAATTTATATGTAAGGTTGACTTGTAATGCATGGCTACAGCAGCATTAAACAAATTGTACAGTGAATAACAAAGAGGAAAAAAGAGAACAAGAATTCAAATAGCCTAAGCATATTGCTGAGGTTAAGACAGGTTCCAAATGAGCGATGTTATTCAAATGCTTCAGAATGGAAAGACGAAAAGGGCTCTGACACCATTATGGTTCATACAAACCAAATGGCTAGGTTTTGGTCGATTATTCAAGGAAAGATAAGCAAGAGAAAAATTTCACGATATGCATTAGTTGGCTTTTATTCGCCTTACTATAAAGGAGGATGATAATAATGATAAATCAAGAAATATAGGCTGAATAATCACTCTGAAGTTCTCTTTTTCTATGTGCCTGAGAACTTACTGAAAATATTAACAAGGACAAGAGACTGAATAAATGCTACTAGATAACAGGAAAATGCTCGCTGTAAGTGTAGGCTAAAGCCTAGCAAAGATTCAGAATAGGGAATACCAATTTATAGTGAGCATTTTATAAATTATTTGCAGAATACTTTAAGTCAAGATGTCTAAATATGTGCCCATATTAGAATATGCATGCACTTACACACGCATACAGATGCATATTAACATACCTATACTATTTTCCCCAGATTTTTTTAATAATGAAAAAGCTTTGCACTCATTTCCTTGGAGTAGATGGGGAATATCTGCTTGGGCATCATTCAGTTTTTGCATGGCCTGCCACTGAATGGGGGGGGAGCTGCCACTGCCATCACTGCCACATCCACAAGGTGAAAGTGTGCGCATGGAAGCTCACTGTTCACGTGCAGGGTTCAGCAAAGAAAAAAAACACAGGCTGATGCCTCTGTCATAGCTAAACACAGTTCTTTCCCTGCATTTTTTGTGCACACATGCTGAATATGCACAGTCCTGATGTAAAAGCAATCCTTATAATTTTTACTCTTTTTTTCAGATAGGTAAAAATGCATTGCAGGCCTCATGAAAATGAACACAGAATACTGACAAAAAGAAGTACCTTCTGATGATGAAGAACACCTGCTCCGGAAGCTAGATGGCTCAAAAGATCTGTAATAGGATGGGAGCCTTTCCCCAGTGACCACTGGCTTGAAACCACTGTCAAGTCATTATCTAGTTGCCATCATTCACAACTGGTTTGGTAGCCAACTTGAAAAAAGCCAGTACTCTCAGCCCAAGGTCCACATCATAAATTGGCAGCACTGATAGACTCATGGCAGGGAGGTCAAGGACTGAACGGGCACAGAGAGTCATCTCTAAATGTGATCTCTCTAGGTCAGGGTTCAGAACACGCTTGTAAGAGAAACCTGCTTGCCACTATCTCCTGCTGTACAACTTCTGCAGAAAAATACACAAATACATCTTCAAGTGCTGTCACAATCCAGCACCTTTCAGAAGGATTAAGTGCCTATTAAGAAAATACATTCATCAGCAGGAAAACAAGTTTGTACCTTTCAAATCACACCTGTCATTATAGAAATGTTTCCCACTGTAAAGTTAAAAACAAACAAAAAATGAACAACAGAATGAGTATAGCCAATCTTATTTCAGCCTTAGAAAACCAAATTGCAAAGCTTATACAAAATTCTTATTTTACACATTCTGAAAGGGGTCTCTCTCCCGTAATTACAGCAGAGAAATCAATAAACATATCAAGACTAGGCGAGGACAATCCTACTAACTCAAAATACTTGCAGAAATGGCAAATGACTGATTTCAGAAGACCCCTTGGAAATTACTTTGCACTTCAGTTTGTCCACAAGAGAAAAAAAGGATCAAATCAAAAGACATTATTCATTTTATTTGACACAGGCTGTAATTTCCACTGAAACGGGTATGTTGGCATGCCAGGTAAACTGCCACAGCTTGACTACAAACTCAGACCCTTTTTTGCATGAAATACAAACTGTGTGCAATGCAATCCCAAGAGGCTTCTGCTGGATAGGAGTCCAGCAGCAATTCAATCACTAAACTACTTTGGGTGGCTGACTGAGGATTATCTCAGAGCATGGCACAGCTGGCACTGCCAGCCACTTCCCCATGCTTGGACCCAAGAGGGCATCTCCTCAAACCCTCTTGGCTGAGGAGAAAGCAGGTGAGTGAAGTGCTGTTGCTCTATCACTGTCAAAATCTCATGGGGCCTCCTGAAGGGACAGCAATGCTAAGCCTGCCTCCTCCAACACTTCTACAGAGACTTCAGGTTCTCTCAGCCTTCCAGGCTGAAGGTTAGGAAGAGGTCCAGGTACTTTCTTCATGGCGCATATTGCACAAGCTGCCTGTAGCTTGCCAAATTAACTCGGTATATTCTTAGCCGTAAGAGCAAGATTATTTTGTAGATTAATGCTATATCCTGTTTAGGGCCAAATAAATAAAATATATGAATAAATGAAGCTACCTAATGCAAATACTACATCTTCTCTAATCTTCACACTTCCAAAGATTTAAATATATAACAAGTGCAATACAGCCAGTGTAATTGCAAGTATAAGTAGGCACTTCCAGTCCCCTCCAATATGCAAAAGAGAAGGTCAGTGATATATTACACTTGATATTTTGACAGGGTGGATTACCTAAACAACAGTTCATGCATATTTAAACAGAAATAACAGTTGTCTGGGATCTGCAGCTTTAAGTGTCCAAAGCACCAGATGTCTGCAGTGCAAGGGACCTTCATATGCTGAAAAAGAATATACATTGGGACTAAACTGATGTATCAATGAGATCAGTGTCAGTTCTACAATAGTTTAAGTTTTGATCATAGTATGCCTGAATTCTGTAACATCCAACTAGATAAAGAATGAACAGGAAAAACAGTTATAGGAGGAAAAATCAGTGGCGATAGCAAAATAATGCCAGTGAACTACATAATGGAAAAAGAGGAATGATTTGTATTAGATTTTTCTTTAATAAAAACTTCTTCAACCCACACAAACAAACCCCCTGAGCCACATGCAATTGGTGTGCAGAAAGAGAAAAGCCTAAGACCAGGGAGCTGGGGAAAGCTATCAAGTTGATAGCTCACAGAGAAATCCAATGAATGTTTCTACAGAATCTGCAGGAACAACTTACTACTCCTGTTGCAACAGCTTGGAGGCATCCATCAAGAATCGAGATCCCTCATGCAAGAGACTACACACATGCATAAAACATAAAACTCACTCTGGCTCCAATCTCTTTACATTTACTCAGCTATGACATCTTGAAGATACATGTATATCTCTGAAAAGCATAACCCTTTAACAGTATCCCTAGTAGCAAAATGATAATAGAAGGCATGCTATTTAGAGGCCAGAGATAGCAAAATGTTCAGCAGTCCAGAGTGAAGAAACTTTTCTTTTTGGGGAGAGCAGTTCAGCATTTTACAACAGAGCGGCCCAGATAAAACCCTGGGAAGAGAGTGAAACCCCTCAAAGCATTGACTTAAAAGTATTTGTCTTTGCTCCCTTTCTGGAAAGCCAGCAGCACAAGTAGGATGTTGCTCTGAATGTAACTCAAGACATTTATTCATCAAACTACATTAAGAACTTCCTCATCGTTCAAGTTGAAGAGTTATTTATACTTCAACCAGATTATGCACCTTAGCCATTTAAAACAAAAATGCTGCTGTTTAAACAAGTATTCTCATTATAGATGTAATAAAACTCAGGAGCATTATTGAAAGTTAAGCAATAATTTATCTCTTAGGAAAGATGAATGGCTAAGTTGGGTGCCCAAGACTTAAAATTCATTAATGTCTTAATGGTGAAACAGATCTTAATCTCTCTGCATTAGCTCACCAAAATTAGCCAAGTTAGAAATGTTCCAAGACATTATTTGATTTCAAATGAATATGCCTGAACTATTACTCTGTCAAAAAACTATTATGAACAACAGTGAAAGGGGGAAATAATTTGAAAAATTTCTTTGACGTTGTCCTTTAATCCTGCGTTGTATTCAGGAAAATGATTCTAATGCATCTCTTGCATGAATAATGGTTGTAGTATATAGATTGCATAAACTCCGGAATACCATGAAGAATATCCAATGATACAATGCATTAAACAAGAACTAAATTATATTTAAAAGAACATGATGATGGAGTGAGATGCTTTTAAAAAATAAGGTATTTAAAGAACAATAAAAGCGCCATTGGGTTAGAGCATTCTTTACAGTAAGTTAAAATAGTTTCCCATATCAGGAATTATGTTAAAAATCTCACTAAACTATCATACTGTTATTGTTTACTAATTCAAATGGGTTTTCTACTGATTCAGCTTTCAGTGTGATATCTGAAGGGAACAGAAATGAAGATTTTTAGTCCCTTATCAGTGGTATAAATATCTTCTGGAAAAAAAAAAGTGCAGAACTTTGAAAAGTTCTAAGATATAGCCTATTATCAAACATCCTAAGCACAAACCACTGAACAAATTCTTTTTTTGTAGGCAATAAAAGTAAACAGAATAAAAGCATTCTTTTACATTAAAAAAAACTTAAGATTTTATGGCCACTAAATGGTCCTCACATTCCTTCTTTTAGACTGTATGACTGAACAAGGGTTTATGTCTTCTAGTACCTGAATTGCAAAGAGACAATTATGACAGGAATTTGAGGCAGTGGAGAGTCAGCTGCCATTGGCATTTTAGAGCTGAAGAAATTCTCACTTCTGTTCCTCATGTGAAATGTAAAAATAATCATTAGAACTCAATGTGGGCACCCCAGATATTGCTGACATGGTTGTTATGAACTAGAAATTGGTTGCACAACACTGATGGGAATGACAAAATAGCATCACATTTATTTCTTTTCTTGACTTGCTGCTGCATGACCTCTCAGTTCAGTAGTTCTTCCAAACTAAGTATTGATTATTTATCTACAGTATTGCGCACTAACCTCAAACCTCCAAGTCTGAAGAGTAAGACTCATGACTGACAAACAGAAGATGAAGACAACTGTAACAAGATGACATCACTAGCTCATAATATTACATCTTCATGACTTTGTAGTCAAATTTTAGAAGTGTCAGATTTGGAAAAATTTATTTGCCTTTTGAGCCTTCTTTACAAGTATAGTCGGGATGTCTTTTTGATGCTGTTACTAACTTATATACAGTGCTAAAATTCTGTACTGGTAAACATGGCAGGTGTTTATTTTTAAACATAACAGTAATTCCAGATGACTGAAGATACTGATATAGGCCAGGGAACAAAGCAATGAGGTATGCACCACTCACAAGCAAATGGAAGATTGATTGCCCATTTAAACCCGAATTATAAGTAGCTTCAGTCCATTAATATTAATTAGGTCAAGACTAATAGGTTCTCACGAGTGGACTGTTTAGCAGGTCAGAGGCAATGAAAAGGTGGTAAACAATTTACCATATATTGAAGTTTGCAGGCACATGGCACACGTCTCTACCACTGTAACTACACACCTCACTCAAAGTCAGATTGCTGAACACAGCTCAAATAATATGTGAAACACCCAAATCCTACTTTAAAAAAAACAGTTTTAATAAAAATGCCTCCAATTCCATGCAGAGAGCAGTTTTAGTGCATCAGAGAACATCAGGCTGAACACTCCAGCTTGTTCTAAGTGCCCCCTCATAGGAAGAAAGGACACTCCTAGCTCACTCTTCACTTGGATTCATTCATTGCTGGGCCTGTCATCTGTTACCACATAGACATTCCCTGGGCAGTACAGCTCATAAAGTGGATATGCATCCAATTTAGGAGAACATTTACTGCCAAAGATCAAGTTCAGATTTTTTCTAATTGGATGTTAACACATTCTTATCAACAGAAAAAAGATTTCTTTCACTGTAAATTTAAAGAACAGTGTATGGGCTTTATTTATAAACAAGTATCTTGACAAAAGCATGCAAAAACATTAGTGTTCATTAAAAATCATTTTATTACTACTTTAGTCTCATAAGCAGAGAACATTTAAACCTCTCATTTAACCATTTTCATCACAGGGCATTTGCACATGTCTGACCATAACAGTATTTGGAAAAGCACTCTGTAATCATACTTGCTTTCTTATTTGTATTGTTCACAAAAGGCAACAGAGGTTCCTTCCATGGACTAAATTTCTGTTCTTGTGTTATGTTATGAAACTCTTCCTGTTGCTATTACTACACTCATAACAGAAGGACTGCCCAACGCATCCCCACCACTTACATTCCACTTGAAATCTCAAAATAGCTTTCAAGTGGAAGGAAGATACAGCAGAGACCAAGGGTGGTCTTTTTACAGAGGGATCAATTTCAACTGTTGGCAAGACTAACAGGATTTCATTCATAAGAGTATGGCTCATATTGGCAATCTTTTTTATGTTTTCTTTACCAGTGACTGATTGTTTTTACTTCAGAATCCCCCACCTGCCATTCTCACCTTATTCTCAATGGGCATAATTTTACAGAAGTACTGATTGCCTCCCTTATGCAAACCAAATACTTTAGAGACACTTCAACTCAGACATGCAAAAATTGAGGTTCCTCCCAAAGAGTCACAATACCGAAAGCTTTGCCTGCATGGTTTTATTTCAAGCTGACTTTTTTTTGCTTCATAATGCGTTATTTCAGCCTGGAGACTTAATGTAATGGTAGCTGCTAAAGGATATTTTCTGTTAAAAATAAAAATTAGTCTGATCTAAGACAGTCATAAGCCCAGTAACACAGAAAAGAAAAAAAAACCAAATTTCTTTCTAATGTGTATATAGCTGGTGAAGAAAATGATTTATTTTATTATTGTCTACTGACTGAATTCTGCGTTTCAAACCGCACCACTACTTGCCTGCCTTCAAGTTACCTATCCATGCTTGGCACAACTCAAGACCAGGAGGGATATGAAGGTGCAGGTGTTGGTCCTCACGCTCATGTGCACAAACTGAGTTCCACCCTGGAATATAGCGCGTTTGAGCCAGCTGAATAATGCAAACAGGAATAAAAGTTTGAAAACCTAATCTCTAGCAGGGAGGGGAAAAAAGACAATACAGAGAATAAATGTGGATATATTGCAAGATGCTGAGGCTCTCTGTTTCCGTAGAGCTTTTGAGTAAGAACAGTTTTAACCAAAACCATGATGTAAGAACAATCAGTTAGAAAAGGCAGACTGTATAGCACACAACTTTACAGAGTCTTGTTTTGCTCCTGTTCAATTGGAAAACTGACCAGATAGCATAGGGAAGCCCTGTAACACGGTGGTGGGAAGCTGTGCTACCCTTCCACCTCAGGGGTCTGTGCGTCGAAGGTGGCCAAAATGTATTGTCCATTGCACTGCCACCACTATAACTTTCTTTCTCAGTGTTACTCTCTTAACAATATTTTGTCTGTAACACTGACATTTTGACTCCAACAGCCGCACTATATGCATACCAAGAAGTTGCAAGTGTGTACTGACCTTTCATTCTTCACATCCACGTCAAGACACGCATAAACTTCCCAAGATGCATGGCCTTGGGCTTACACCCAGCTACTGAGTGTTATGGCCATGTAAAGACACAGCTTGAAAGATAACAGTTTTAACTCAACCAATACCTGTCTAATGAATATCTAAAAACATAATTAAAACATCTGTTATGACACAATGTTTGCTGACACAATGGAAAATTATTATACCCTATCACTCACTGTGCCAGGAATCACTGCATTCCATTACCAGCTTTTGTTGTTCTACTGCAAACACACCAGAATAGCTTAAACCACAACAATTTTGCATGACATATCAATGTGTTATGAATAGATGGGACTTCTCAAAATCCAAGCATCAGCATGTTGATGACAGAGGGGACAAAAGGTAATACTTCTTTTCTGTTTCTTTAATGCTAAATTGCGTAGGACCCTGAAAAGCAACTTTTTCAGGAAATTTCAACAGAAATTAATCTGTTTCAAATATCATAATATAATCTATGAATACAGCCAGGAGGAAACCTGCCTTTTCCTCTAGAATCACTATCTTCAATATACAGCCAAGGAGCATCTCTCTCTGTACCCCACAGACAGGGGAAATGCTTCCTCTAATCATGCGGATTACGAAGCTGGTGTAAGACCACATGAGGCAACAACTGCTGGCATGAGGCCCTGGAACATCTCCACCTTCATGCCCACTGATGTGACTAATTAGGCTACCTAGATGTTACATTTTCTCTTCTAGAAAGATAGTTTCAGATGGACATAGCGTCTGATGTGTCCTCAATATTTGCAACATTTGCAATTGGGCTGAAGTCCTCCTTATGCAAAGGAATGAAAGCTGTGCTTCCAGCAAGCAAAAAAGCGTTATGACAAAACCTACACCCTTGCTCTACCATAGAAAAAAAACAGTTATTTTATTCAACACAAAATAGCAATGTTTTGGAAGAAAAAGATGCAACATGAGTTCTCTCTAATCACCTCTGATGCACTGAACAGTGCTTATCGATAACTTCAGGGGCTGTTCTTGCACCCTATCCTGTCAATGGCTCTGTGAGCCCAAAGATGCAATTGTGACCATTTTACACCTGGCAATATAGCTCCAGTGTTCTGATTCTAGCGCTACAGACTGTGCCACAGCTCTCTACAAGATTTCAGTCAAATTCAGTCAGCCTAGCAAAGCCCTAAACTGATCAAGCTAAAACAACTCATTTCGCCCAAGGAAGGTTAGCCCGTGGTCACAGAATCAATTCCACCAGGAGATCTAAGCTAACAGAAAGCTCTTCGTGAGGTGATACCATGCAGCAGTTGGGACAGTCTGCTGTGGGCACTGCAGCAGGAAAGAATGTGCAGGCAAATCCCCCAGAGCTTGCCACAGCCTCTAAGTGTCAGTAGGGTGCTGTGAAATGACAAGTCACCCTTCAAGAAAGGAATGGCCCATCAGTATTACAGAACCAGACACAGTTGTCTTATATGAGCAAGATCTTTGGTGTTTATACTTTTCTTTATCCACATAAAACAATAGAGGGTCCAGAATAACAAAATATTTGAGCACTTACTTAACTTTAAGTGTATCAAAGTGGAATTTGACCTTGCATTTTTTCAGCTCCCAGTGCAAGTTTCCAAATTCTCATAGCACCTTCTCCCAGCAATGTCATCCTGTCATCAGTTTCCTGGCTTGACCAGTTTTGCCAGTGTAACTATCTGGACACACAATGTGCTCTGAACTGCCGAAATAACCCACCTAGAAAGTAATCAACGAACCAGCCAAGCCGCGTGTTATGCTTCTACCCATCAGCAACAGGGGCTTTTTAAAGCGGCTTTACCACTAAGGAAACAGTGCAGTCTCTACATACAACGAATGTAGCTTCTAGCCTACAAAACAGTAATCTCCTGTTAAGAAAGGAAGTGGTTTGGGTCTTTTTTTCTTAAAGGCCATGCTACATTGAGACCACAGAACAGTATCACACCTATTTTATTATAAACATGCCACTCTCACTTTAAATTTTGCCTTGAAGTACTTGTTGTCACATGCTCACTATAGACTACCCTTTCATCACATACATAGCCAATCACCCTTTGCATATGCAATACAGGGCAGTCAAAAACTGCCACAAGCATAATGACAGAGCAGTTTTGAGGTTCCTTATTTATAACTTCCTAAAGCCCAACTCTTTCAAGAAAAAGGCTTAGCTCTGCTTACCTGATTGACTAGCAGGACTGCAGACTTGTTAGATGACTGAGCTCATTCCTTCCCAAACAGCAACTGAAGTTAATACATGCAGTGTACTTCTGAATACTCAACAAAAGATCATTTCATTTCATTACACACTACTGTAAGTGCAAAAGGATTGTTATGCATCAGTTATTTTGTAGTGCCTATTTGTATCAAAACACTATGAAGAAAGGCTATTTCCATTTTCAGAAGGCAAATCTTTCTTCAGAGTATTTTTCTTAAGGACATTAAGGGCAAATAAACATTAACAAGGCTTTTCCCCTCTCGTGCCCCATATAACCTCTCCTGAAGGTTCACTAGAAAATATACTACAAACAAAGCAGTATACTACTACTGCACTAGTAAGATGGACATGTAATCTACAGAAGAAAATTGGTATAAACTGTTATGAAGTAGAAGTGCTGTATACTGCAGAAAATGCATTTATTCCAGTTCAGTATATGCAGTCAAAACGAGAGGAAAAATCCAGATGATCAGTAATTTCACAGCTGGCTGACTTTCTCCTCTTTGATATTATTTGTAAAATCTTTCCTTGGCCTCTGAATGTGTGAGCAGAGTAATATTTCATTCATTTACTTGTGGGTGGGAGAAATTATAATGGCTGACTTTATTGAAGATGCTGAAGAAATACATATCCCATTTGCTGATTTAAATTACCAATATGTCATAAACTATGTTAAAAAATACTCAGCCATCTACAGTGCTAGAAAAATATAAACAAGCAGCAAAACCTAAGGGAGTGTTTTATGAAACCCAACAGCATAGAACATGAATGTTCTTTTTTCTGGACTAACTATAACTGGATTTGACAGAAGAAAATAAAATAAAATCCTTGAAAAAATCTGTGAAACTCTTTATATAGTTTATCAGGATACCTGTTATACAAACAACAAGGATTTCCATAAAAGGGATTTGAAAAGAAACGTATCACTGAAATTGACACATTAACAGCCAAGTATTCTTACCTTTTTTATTCAAATGTGGGGTTCCCTGAATGGCCATGACACAAAACTAAATGATCCAAAGAAGCTCAAAAGAAGATGCTTTTACTTTTAAAAATGTGAACAAGTAATTGAATTACATTGCATTTTTCTGGGTAAAATTCATAATTGTAGTAATGCCTTCATGGAGGGCATTTTCATCTTATGTTGCTTCCGATCTTTTAAGACAGTTGCCCCAGCAGCAACACAGGTAAAGGCACCGAAACTTAATGGGTCAGCAGAAAAGATATGCAGTCTAGATGAGTTCAGTGGGAGCTAGTTATCTAAGTTCATCTTATCCTTACAAAAATCTGACCCTTAGGCTTCATCTATATTCATGTTTCCCTTTAGAGCAGTAGAGCATTTGTGAAGCAAATTCCCTGACCGCTCCTCCCCAGCATGCACTCATTCCAATCACAAAGCCAGTTTGGAGCTCCTCAATTAGGTTGCTTTCAATGAGACTGTCTGAGACTAAGAAAGTCTGCAGAAGGGAATTTCCCCTCACCCCCCAGGTCCAATCAACAGCTGTCCTGGTTTTTGAGGAAACCAGCCTCGGGTTTTGTCTTGCATTGATGTTTTTTGGGAGAGAAGGGGCTTTTTATTGTTTGGGGATTTTTTTTTAGTAGACCACTTCATCAATGCATTATGCCCAAATGAATGGCCAAGACCAGCACTCTAAGCAATTCTTCCCAATATAAAGTGGTTGCTCCTGTAGCATAAACAGCTCTCTAAGAAAACATGACCTGGAAGCTGAACCTGCTTACAAGGGGACTAAATCAATGCACAAAAAGAGCAACAGCTTCACATTCTGAAAAGTTGCCACTAGGCATCATTTGCATATCTTGCAATAAAAACAAAGAACACTGCCTAATGCATTTACAAACCTTTTACCGTGGGCAAGGGGTTCAACAATGAGAGAGCTTTATGAGCTACCAATTAAACATACTGACTTTCTCCAACATGAACTCTCAGTAGGAGAACCCCAGAAAACAATCCCAGGAGGGGTGGGGGGGCCCCCAGCAGTGCAGACTCTTGGAAAGGCTCCTGCCAACAACGGAGAAATTCATGAAAAGGGCTCTCTTCCAGCTGTGTTAAATTTCTCCAAGAGGGACCTCTAATGATGTGAAATTTAAGAGGGACACACTCAGTGAAGTGAAGAAGCAAAACCATGGTGATAAACCTCACAGCTTTGAAACGGGGACAAGCTGCTTACAAACAGACTAACTCTGTGCTTTCTATAATTCCTGTCAAATCTGTAAGTTTAATTGAGGCTTTGATTTACACAGATCTTTAGCCTTTACTTCTCAGCTGGACTTACTCCATACAAACAAATTATAACTATTCAAAGACAAACACTGAATAAAGCATCGTGATGGTTTACATGTTACTTTTAAACAAAGAAATGAAGCCTTTAGATAAATAGATGAAAAAGGAGATAAATAGAAAGGCAGATGATTTTGATAGGCAGGCAAAGACCTCTGCAGAGAGAATTCTCTTCTCTTTGTAGCCTGATCAGACTTGACAGGACAGGTGTTATGTTATGGTTCCAAATTCACTGCTCTTTTGGGCTTTTTTTTTTTTTTATTATTATTATTATTATTATTATTGCAAAACAACCAGGAAAAAAATGAAAAAAGAAAAAGAACACTTTCTTATAACAGCGTTTCACTCTATCGT
The DNA here is from genome assembly GCA_009867235.2 of Psittacus erithacus. Taxonomy (NCBI): domain Eukaryota; kingdom Metazoa; phylum Chordata; class Aves; order Psittaciformes; family Psittacidae; genus Psittacus; species Psittacus erithacus. The sequence continues at coordinate 109,634 of WYDI02028076.1, read as the reverse complement.
AGTTGTGATAACACAACATGCTGCGAAGGAAACCATCGCATTCCTATACAAAGCCATGCTATGCCCGAAGGGATCTGCCCACATGTCTGCCGCTTTCCTATTAGTGCCCCAGAGCAATCTAAGCAAGCTGCCAGTAAAGGCTCTAACTATATTTGATTAGTTTCAGGCCTTCATTTTTAGCGAGTCATCACCCTCTTAACGGCAGATGATGCCCTCTAGTTGGAATCAATGTGAGTGACCAGCTCACAATAGGCCGGATTAATGATGAAAAATGTGTAGTCAGCCTGAAGGGCTGTGGACATTTATCACCCACTGGGTCTGCCAAGTGGTGGGCTGCCCCCTGACTCATCAGGACAACACCCATCCTGCCTCAGAGAGCGGGATCTCACACTGCAGACCTGGCTTAATGAGCCTCGGGAGGGAGGGGAGGCTGTATCGTGCAGTTAAACACAGTTTGAAACGTCTTCCCTTCTTATCATCTATCTTACAGACAGTGTGCAGCAACTGCAGTGAATCTTCCCAACTACAAGATATCCCTGTGTAAAGTCTCAGTTGGAAAGTGAGGAGTTTCTTATTTGGATTGAAAAGCCCAGACAACAAGCTGTGTATGAAACTCTGCTGCAAAATCTCTTTGCTAATTCATCCAAGGGAAGCAACTTTTTGACAGGCGAGTGAAATCTCATTACAATTTCATCAACATAATGAAAGGTGGGCAAGTAGATTTTGTGTCTGGTTCATAAATATTCACGTCAGTTTTACATACCAGAGGAGCAGTATCTCATTAAGATAACAGAATCTGCATCATACCTTATAAACATCTTTCCCTAAAATGCTGATGTTACAAACGGCTGTCTGTGGTGCGCAACAGCCAAACTCACAGTGAAACAGAGATGCAAGCTGAAGCTCCAGGCACCATGTGAATGCTGCCTCCAAAGTTATCCTTTCAGTTGTCATACAGAGGGTGGTGAGATTTATGAACACGGTAGGCAGAAATCATAGAGGTGCTGGCAAAACATGTGCATTTTCACAAACATAGCATTACAGGGAAATGAAACTCTGCCAAAACACATACATCAGAAGCTTCAGCTAGAGACCCAATTAGAAAGAATAACCATATGCTGAACTTCAAAAGATTAAATCATAGACTTGAAATTAAGCAAGGAGTGGATGGGAAATGTTCTAGTATGTAAAACCATGTGGTTAAATGCTTTCCTGTCAAGGCCTGATACCTCTCTATCCATTCTGCATCCATTTATTTTCACAATGTTCAGAGAACGTTCTGTCAGAAAAAAAAAAGTAGACGTAACAAAATGGACTTGTTAGCACAACTAACAGGCTTGCTCAAGGGTCATCTATTTTTACAAGGAAATGATGGCTCTGTCCTTCACTAGGAAGCAAAATGTAAGTGCAACCATATGGTATTTCTCTGAAAATGCATAACTTGAAGGGAACACATAGCCTTGGGAAACAAAGCAAGATTTCCTTGTAAGGAATTTACCATCTATTCAGTTTTCAGTGCTTGACAGGAAAACAAATTATTATCTCCATTGACTTCTTTATAAAATAGGTATATTTTAAAATGATACAAAAGTCTGCACATTAAATATGAAATGCCTGTAATCTTGCTTTTCACGGCAATCAGATCTGATGAAGTGCTTTGGTTGGCAAATGTCCTAAAGACCCTACAAACAGTCATTATGTTTTGAACATTACAAGAAGATCTCTTCATATTTAATGAAGATATTTTCTCTGCTACTACAAGAGACACAGTAAATTCCTAAATCATAAATTAAGGTTCAAATTGCTAATCATGCTTATTTTAAAAAAGTGACTTGCAAGATTAGCAACATTATTAAAGTACAAAAGAGCTCGTTCAACCTAACAACATAAAAATCTTTAATAGCTACCTTAAACCTCCTCTGCTATTCACAGCAGTCTTTCTCATGACAGCCATTCTAAATGCAAAAATGAGAGAGGCATACCCATTGTTTTGGTTTAAATTGCAGCCTTACCTCATGCCAAACAAGGACCAACATCCCCCCCCACTGCATTGAGATCAGACCTGGGATCAGACCAGGCTCGTTTCAACAATCCCACCCTGTGGGCCTCCCTTTCCAGGACAGCTGCACATTGACATGCAAATACAACAAGGGTCTTGTGTGGTACCTCTGCACCACGGAAAACACTTGCTGTGTGAAAACACTCTGGTAGATGCTGTATGTCAGAACATAATTCCTTACAAAAGGTTACATCTGCAATCCAATGGTTCTGGTAAGTGGTCTTTTTCCTTTAGCTCACTGCGCATTCTAAAATGAGGGATAATCATCTTCAAAATTAGAGCAGTCCTGCATGGAATATATAAGCTAAAATATTTTAAGATTATTATTTCATAAAAAAGGGAAACCGAATAAATTTGCTCATAAATTAAATAGATCATGTAAAATTTTCTCTTCTCTCTCCATTTCTGATTGCATTTAGTGTTACTTTCATACTATCAAATTTGTTCTCAAATAAATCTTGCACAAGACATTTTCCTAACTTCATGCCATCTGCAAAAATTCCCAAGTTTTTTGATCAACTCATTGCTAAGGTCATTAGTATCATTTCCATTTAAGCAAAGAGCTTACTTATTCATTCCTGTAGCTGTGCTTTGAATCATCAGGTCACCACGTTTCAAAAAGTGAAATGTTATTTATAACTTTTACTGTTTAGCACATTTTATCAGTCACTTTTATCGATATCACACTGCAAGAAATTCAAAGATCGACTGTAATTCCTATCATCAGGAACAGGGATTTTTAAACCCCTGTTTTCTGTTTGCTTTAAAAGCTTAGTACTAAAGTCTCAAAAGCAGAATTTTGAGGTTTGCTCAGGTGTTTTCTTTTTGTTTGTTTCCTGTAAAGGAGCTGGTCATTGTCTGTATCTCATAAGATTCATCCGAGTACATGGAATTGTCAGAAACATGCAAAGTTTCTCAAGTTTTTTGGGTCCACATTTTCTTCTTTTTCTTTGCCATCTAATTACTCTTCATTCATCCATACCCAATATTGAAAACCACAAAGCACCGATAATCCTTGATTTTACTGAGGACAAGATCACGATGGGGAGATGGCAGCAGTGGGGCTGTGTATTAGCCTTTCATCTCTGGAGGCCGACATTCATGTCTGTTTGAGGTCATGAGTTAAGAGATTTGTGATCTCGCCTTAATCCCTAGTGGATGTTTAGCCACAGCATGAGCCAACTCTACGATTAGAAATTTCCGCCAAAGTTGAGACTCAGGATTGAAACACGGTAGTTTACAAGTCAGAGTTAAGGTGGATGAGCTGACCCATCTTGCAGTAGTTTATATGCTTTTCCATCATACAAACTCTTTATGCATTTATATGTTTGTGTAAGGAAAGAAGCAAGTAATACACTTCCTCAACACAAACCTCTTCCAAAGGTGTGGAATTATATTACGGCTCTATTTCTTATTCAGAAATCAACATGGTGAACTTCTGCAACTCATTCCTTTTATTTTTCCCCAAGTACTGTTGCTTAAAATTCTGGAACTACTGGAATTAATAAAGGTAGCATCTTCATTCAGTGTACGCTTTACAGTAAAAGAAAAATAACAGATTTTTTTAAACTGCAAAATATGAAGTGGCATACATGATGCTGAAGACAGGGCATCTGCAGCTGAAAAGCACAATTTATCTTTACGGCAAAATAAAATGCTTCTGATCAAAACCAGCTTTCTTATTTGGGCTATTACAACTTATACTGATTAAGGTTATTCCACTGTAAACTTATTTCTTCCCAGCAAAAGAATGCTTTTGTCAGCATTCTCATTCACTGGTCAAATGGTAACAAGTTTGGGTGTGGTTTTTATCTCTCCAGTAAAACTCCGTATTAGGGACTGGTAGCACTATGTAAAGGGCACCCTTAATTAACATTACTACAGCAAGAACAAGTGCTAAGTGAAGTCTTGAATATAAAATCAAAAGCAGGGAGGCTTTGGATTTACCAGCTCTGGTGAAAGAACCCTGGGAAAGCACAAACCCAGTTATGTAGTTTCTCTGCACCAACAGATCTATTAACACTCCATCAGAGCCTCAGCCAGTGACATGGCCAGACTAGACCAACTAAAAGATTCACAATGGCCAGGAGGGACAGAATCTGAGTGTACAAGAAATCAGTTCTGTCAAGGGGCCTGAAAATGAGTTGTGGTCACAAAAACAGACAAGAGATGCTGAGAGAGCACAGGAGCAATAAGGGAAAGCCTATGCTTTTTCAAGGATGAAAGATACAGTTTCCTCTAATAAAAGGAAAATTCTTATCTCGTTTAGCACATGGGACCATGAATATATCCCACACTACTGCTTTTGTTCTAATTCTTTCTTTTCCCCTGCTTTTTTCCTTCATACATATTCTAGTTATTAAGGTTACAATGTTATGAATGGTGTCAAGTTGATATGCACAAAAAAGAACAGTGTGCTTCCTAGAAAGAAATGCTGAAGGTTAACTAATGCGTGTAACTCTGGACCTACCCTATACTTTTTCCAAGCATAAAAATGAAATTTATTCCTCATCTCGCCTACACCTACCAATAAGGTAAGAGATAAGTGCTGTAGTTACGCGTCTTTATAAAGAATAAATCATAGAATCACAGAATGGTTTGGGTTGGAAGGGAACTTGGAGATCTAGTACCAGCCCCCCTGCCATGGGCAGGGACACCTTCCACTAGACGGTGTTGCTCAAAGCCTCATCCAACCTGACCTTGAACACTTACAGCCTTTGCTTCCAACTTAAAATGGAACCTTTAAAGAAGAGCTGTCCTCATTCACAGTAAAAGCTATCTTTTCTAGAAGATCAATACATCTCAAGAATGAAGCGGTACTGTTCTTACAATAAATACCATATGCCTCTGGGAAGGACCACCTCACAGCTTTCAGATACTTTGCAGGAGGATGGATATTCCAGAAACAGCAGCAAATAGAATTATTTGCTTGTTGTCAATTCTCTTTTATCCCTCCCTCCACTTACCCCTGCATCACAGCGCCTATATAACTCCTGGAAACAGACATGGCCATTTCTGGGGAAAAGCAGAAATTATCTTTGCTGTCTGCCTTTCCCATGATTCCTTCCAATAGGTTTCAGAAAGGGCAAAGACCAAAGCACGTGTGGCAATAACTCCCTTTCTTTCCATTCAGATCTGTGCCCCTTGTGGATGGCCTCGTGTGCTATAGCAAATGTGACAGTGTATACCTGCTGCACTCTGAGTAGAAATTATGACAGTCTGTCAGAGAAGCAGATACAATTCTCCCTCCCCTCTCCACCCTCAGATGAATTGTGAGATAAAAGCTTAAAGAGGAAAAAAAAAAAGAGGCTAGTAGGTCAGGTTTTGTGTACTTCTCTTTCAGAATGATTATCCTTGTCTCAAGAAATTTCTGGTTGAATAAACTACAAATCACAGCTCTTTAAAGGAAGCATTGTATGGCTGGGTAGTCACGCTCCTTAACATGGAACTTCACCTGCTGCAAATGAAACATAAAGTAGCTTTCAGAACTGCACAATGACATACTTCTCCAGTTTCTAGAATACTTCATTCCATTTTAAGCTCATCATAAAAGTGCATCCATGTTCATTTACAAAACCTTTTGCATCTATACTACTTCTCCAGAAACATGTAAAGTGTTTCGTATAATACAAATTAAAGACAACAGCTTAGAGCTCCTTTGTGCGAGTTTTGCATTACATGGCCTGATTTTGTTACGAAAGTGCTTTGGAAAGATTCTGAGGAACAGCTGGCAAAATGGACAAATGAATTATTACTTCAAACCCATATTCTTATACCCAAAATAGTGGGAGAGTCACTGGTTCTTGAAACCATGTTCTGCTTGTTTGGAAGACATGCTTGAAGTATTAATTTTAGCTATTTTATTACAAACAAGTAAATCAAGAAATAGAGAAGTGAAATGCTGAAAAATTCACACTGCAGAGAAGAATCTTGCATTTCCTTACAGCAGTTACTGCCTTTCTGAAATAATTTGCACATCCAGGAAGAAATAATAGTGACAAGCAGCCCTGAGGCCATGCAGCATGAGAAGGAAAGCCCGTGAGCAATATTTTTCTGTGTATAGGGTCACTTGCTGATCTAATAGCAAAGATCATGGAATTACCTGCAGCAACAGTAATACTGGTACCTCTTTTTGCTGCTGGTCTGTGGAATCTAAGAAAATAATATTTTGTTACAAGGGGAAGAGCGACAAAATAGAGAAAATGCCTATAGCTAAGATGGATTTCTAAAAACACGAAAAGCACAAAATGCAAAGCCCAAGGCTTGCAATACAACCACACCTCCCTTTCCACAGTTCCTCAAAAAGCTAGCAACATGAATTGTGTGGGAAGGATTATGTTATCGTTTCTTTTAGTATACTGTTACGATAATTATGTGACAAGCCCTCTTGCAATGGGACTTAAATCACTTTGAACAAAGTTGATTTGGACTTGTCAGAAGTGATGCCACATAAATTAACCTAAATCTACATGAGAATTGTGTCTCCAGACGATTCCCATTGAGATGCACCAGTTTAAATTCAAATCACTGAAAAATTCTGTGAAGCAATTTACATTAGTTACTATCTGATAAATAAGTTTTAACTTTAGATAGTCCTGATAATCATACTTATGTTACAGTCTTATACTAAGAAGTCTTTAAGATATCTACAATGTCTTATTGTAGTTTATGACAAGCAATCTAGCTCACAATTTTACTAGCCAAACTAGGGGTGGATAGAGGAGGAATAAAATTTGGCACATTTTGACAATTAGTCCTCAGTTGGCTTTTGTCCTTTGCAGTAAACTATAAAAGAATGCAGTTACAACACAGTTTCAATTTTAGTCCCGCATGCTCTCATTACAACATTACAACTGCTATGCCAGAGGCTTTGCTGTTTGAGCTATGTACTTAATCGTTACTTACAGAAAACACTATTAAAATTGTAAATACCAAGTCACTCCATTTGCAGGCTCACTTCATGACAGTATCTGCAGTATAGGGACTTCCAGGTGTACTTTTTCCAAGTGAACTATCTAGCTGACACTCTCAGTGCAAACAAGACATTGCACAAAATGGTAAGTCTTCATCTGTAGATCATATTCTCAAATGGAGTCAAAACAGTTAATGTGCCTCTAACTGTGTGCTCATCCAAATAATATGTGATACTACCTTCATGCATTGTAAACAAAACAAATCATGATATAAACCTCTTTTTAAAGCAGGGCCCTGGAGCAATGAAGAAAAAAGAACTCAGAGATACTGTAAAACCATACATTTCCAGGCTTATGATTTAGTACTATAACCAACCTTATAAGCATCTCCGATAGCATTCTTACACTCTTTCACATTAAAATTCCCACAATACATTCATACTGGAAATGACAATGACCCAGGTCATTTTTTCCCTCCCCTCTGTATCAAAAGGCTTCACTGATGAACAAAATGCAACAGTTCAGTATTTACTGATGAGGTATTTCAAATTAAAAACCTATAAAATCTGATGAATATTGAAACAAATATACCATCTGGTATGAATTATGCAAACTCATCAACAAAAGGAATCCCATAGTGTGGGCACAGTACAAGAACAAACTAGTTATTTCCAGTGAACACACCTCTCCAATTAAGCAGCTTTAGTGTGCACATTAATGACTGGGATTTCTTTTTTTTTTTTTGAGGGGGTTAGCAATTTATGGAAATTAAAGTTTAAATCCTCATAGTTTCCAGTCTACAAAGCACTGAAAGCAAGCTAAATTGCTTGCTGATATTAGCTTTTGCAAAGTAGGCTGATGTAAGCTGCGCAGGGAGAAAGGAAATACACACTTCACAATTAATGCCATTGTCCCTTGAGATGCAGGTGTGGTGTCCAGTAATATGGATGCCTCTAGAGTAATTATTCTTTACCCTAACCTTAACAAACAGAATCCTAATTACCTATAGGCATTCTGGGCACATGGTTGTTTAGATAGATGTAATACAGTTCACTATCACAAAGTTGCAAAAAGTAATCCTGTAGAAGAGCATTTATCGTTATATCATGAGTAAAGCCACAGTTATAAAGGATTAAAATCAAATTGTCAGCACCTTTGCTAGAGATTAAGTAGTCATCTTTGTGGTAACTAGATTTTAAATTTTGGGTTCTATGAAGCAAAGTTTAGCATGGTTTCTTACTGTGCAATTACTTGCAGAAGCTAACTAATTCTACTAATCTTTATTCACGCAAGACACCACAAAAAACTCTCCAAGTGCTTCAGAGGCAATGATTTACAAAGGGAGAGGGGAAAGGGAAGAAAGCGTGAAGTCTGCAGTTGGTGGTACCACTGTCAATCCTGTCCAGTCTGCAAGCTTCTAGCTTTGCAACCCAAGGGGCATAAACACAGATGTGCATCCTTTCCCCTAAACACAACTGCATCCAGCCCAGTATCACTTGAGTTCTTCCCACGTTTGTGGTTTTCCTCAAGGCCATCACCTCTGCAGGACTGATGATTCTCCCAACAGCAAATCCCTCTGCACAGCCATTGCATTACGGCTAGCTCTGTTTAGCTCCTGCCACTAGAGCCATGCTGCCCCTGGGCTTTGATATTCTCAGATCCCACAGGTTTGAGCAAGACCATGCCTCCCTCGTTTCAATGGAAATCCTCCAAAGAAAACACAGGTGCACCAGGAAGCGGTTTGATGATTCAAAGATGACACAATTCCCTCCCAGGGACAGATCCAAAGCCTGTTAAAAACAGGGGATTTCTTTCCTCCATGAACTCTGATAAAAACTGAATCAGAGATAATGTGGTATTCAATTTACACCTCAGGGCTGGATCGAGGCAGCATGAAGTTCTCTTGTTATTTAATACCTCATAGCATTTATTCTCAGGATCCAGACCAAATTCTAATTTAACCAATTATATTCTGCCTACCTGAATAATCTCCAATATATTCAATTTATTAAGTACATATTTACTTCCTGTACAGGTGCTATTATCGAGTTATCTTGCACCCTGAAGGCAGCTGAATGTCAGTGGCAAGTGAATTTTAGTGACTTTCACAAAGTAAATGTTGTGAAAAATGTAAAAGCAGCATATGCGCTAATAATAAAACTGTCTAGTTATACACTTCTTGCCTGATACACATCATTATTTACTAACCAGACCTTCAGATGAACTAGCAGGTGCATATCCCTCAATAAGTATGTATTTGTTGAAAAACAAGCATGTGTGCAACTTAAATGTGAAATACAGTTGAAGCATTTGCCAGAGAAAAGAAGGATACTAGCCAGAGCACACTATGACAACGTGGTAAGGGTACCAACTTTTAATCAAAAAGCACAGGCAATTACTTCCAATATCCCAGGTAAATAACTGAAAAAAAAAAAGAAGCACAAAAGAGAAAGTGCAGAAAATGTCAGAAACAGCACAAACCCACTAATGTTTGTGACAAAAACTAAGCCGCAATCCATTATTAGAAAAATATGAAGGTTCCCTGCAGTACTTCGTTTCTTCTCTTCTTGATCAACTTTGCATGTAATTGATGATTAGCTGTTCACTGAAGTCTTATTACAAGCATCAGCTCTTGTAAAGCCCACAAACATGACCCATGTGATGAAATGAAAAATCTTATACCAGCAGAGTACAGTAGGATAGAAGAAATATCTTCACCTAAACTGATCTTTTAGTCTGTAACTTTTGAGCTTCAAGAAAATACAATGGTCCATCAGACACCCCTCATGTTGGCAGTGGCTTGAAAAGGCTAACAAAGACCAGTCATCCCTGCTGACTGTCAGTGGCACTTTATCAGGTGATGTTGCAAACATTTCCTTACTTTCCACTAGACCAGAGACAGAGGATTCTGGATACAACTTTATGTATCATTTAATCACAAGAAAACTCAGTCTGGGCAGACTATCCATCTCCCTGCGTGGTGTTACATCTCTTCACGTACACTCTCGTAATATCATTCATTACAGCAGCCTTGATTTAGAAGCCTGCCTCTAATTTCAGTACCATATTACATGCACCTAGCAGTTATATGGTGCTTCATACTTCACCATGAGGTGAAGTGCACCTTAGCTGCTTTCAGGACTTTTGTGCAGTGCCCAGATTTTTATGGAGGATGATCACAGCAGGATAACATTTCCCACATGCAAGACAAAATCTGGGGTGACATACTGGTTTGATTCTTCCCTTAAATCTATCTTGATAAATTATTCAGTGCTCAAGTACTTTTCTGGCTTAATTAATTTAATTAAATCATTACACTGAGCAGCTCTAAGAGCCTGAATATATCTGCATGAGTTTAATATCCCCCACACTAGCTTAGGGATATTCTGTTTTGAGCAAAACATTACCCTCCAGCAAAACGGAGAACAGTATCACTTTTAATCTCGCCAGCAGCATAGCAGTGCTATTTCAGTCCATGGCTTCTCTGGCGTATCACATAGGCCTGCTTTTAATTAGAGCTAGCCGTCAACACAAATAAGTTCATACAACCCACCCATTAAGCTACCAGAACATTACTGATTACATCCAAACTTAGATGAGCTTCTACAGCAAACGGCAAAACTAAAAGCACTTTCTCCTACTCTCATCTCTTGTTGAGCTTTCTAAGGGCCAGGCTATGGTTTATGCTGGCCTATACAAACAGACACACAGAGATACAGAGGCAATTTTAAAACCCTATTTTTTCTTGCCTTCACATAATGAAACAGTCCCAGAGCCAGACAAAATAAGACTTGCATATATTTCCTTAAATTAGTTTCCTTTCCTGTTCCCATGAAACAGTCTTCTTCCTGCATCAATTTTTCCAGAGTAGTTAAAGATTTTTGTTCTCAAGCTTCTGGACTTTAAAATCTGTCCTTTCCAGTTCTCTACCTCTGATGACTGCTCCTAAGCTTACAACCTAAACAAGCCCTTTACTTTGAAGTCATATCATTTTGCTCTCTATATTCTGCCCTACCCAGAGCTTTTGGAAGCCTCTCCCGGTTTACACGTCTCTATCAAGGTAACTCTGAAAAGCTCATGTTAGTCACAATTCACTGAAAACATGAATGTAAATACCATGCTTCCTTAAATGAGCATCACTGTGTTTGCATGGTTTTAGTGTATATAAAACTTACAAACTTAAGACTCATGTTGCAAAAACTTTATCTTTTTTGTAAGTTTTAGATAAATACAAGAATCATTAAGAAATTATGTTGATGAACTGGACAGAGGATAACTGTTTTCTCATGCTGAAGGGGCTTGAGCATTTTAAAGGCAAACAGAAGATAACAGCAGACTTACAGGAGGGCTGAGAAAACTGATTTCCCCATGAACTATCTCAATGAGTAGACAGGGTAGTTTAAGGCTGAATAGAACCTTTAGAGTGGCTATAGAATGTTACAAATACTTTCAAATCCATACTGCCTCTAGCTAAAGCAGTATCAAACAAATGATTTTTCTTAAGCCTGAAGCTCAACCTCAAAACTGGGCCAATCTTCTGCCACCTTGCTGCCAAGCTGATGGCAATTTTTGCCACAGAAGTGATCTGAACTAGATATTCGTTATTCCCATCTCTAAATCCAAGTCATGTGTCATCAATATTTGGGTTATACAAAATACTTTAGCTTTTTCTTTGGAGAAGTGAGTGCTAACACATGACATAGGAGTTCATAGAGCTCCAAGACTGTGCCCAGAATTTGAATCCGGCATTCAAGTACACCCCAGACTTTCAATAAACTTTATGGACCTGTTTGGATGCAGCTAATACAAGATGCAAGCAAGAGCATTTGTGTCAGCTCTTCTGACATGCAAGAAGCCTATGGAGAATGCCTGAACTTCAAGGACTCCTGACAAAACTCCAACAATCTCTTTTTTAACAGCTTAATCTGTCTCTCAAAACTTTCTATTGCACCAAGTCTTCTTCCTACATAGGTTGTTTTCCTGAACTTCATCTAATTGATTGCCCCAGCTGGTTTCACTCTAACACATCAGTTCTGAAGTGAAAGACCCGCGTGCTAGCTCTGTCACCATTGCCAGCAATGCTAGACAGACACCCATAAAGAAGCCTGACCAAATCCTATAGCACTAATGAATCTGTACGGTTGATCAGAACTCATAGGTTGTACACAGACACCTTAACTTTCTCATGAAACAAGAGTAGAAACTTGTTTCATTCTCATGCAGCAAGAATTACAACATGGGAAAAAGCACCTCCTTCCATGCCTAATCCTAAAGCAGAACATCTTTAGAGAGACCAGTCAACTGTAATGAAATGGGTAAGGTTCCTGAATGGACGCCAGTTGACCTCTTCTGAAGCATTTAAACCACAGTGAGGGTTAGCGATGATTTGGGGAACTCTATTTGCTTTGTCTGCAGTATTATTCTTTCCTACTGTAATTACGTAGAGTTTGGATACCATACATACACATATCACACAGATATCACCACATACATGCTCCAGAACTTTCCAGACCAAAAAAAAAAAAAAAAAAAAAAAGTATTTCTTCAAATTAAATCACTGCATGAGTGAACTTAAAAACCTAACAGCATTTGTAAAGTGCTATCCATAAGAAACCTGTCAAAGCAAAGAGGAGGCGGCTGGCAGAAGAGCTCTGGTTCTGCAGGCTGCTTGGCGTTGGCAGGAAATTATAGCCATGTGGACCCCTAGCAGTGAGACTGTGCAAGCCAGTAAGTGTCCCTTTCCATCTAGAGTGTTTTGAAGAACTGAGACTTTGCTGTAATTTGGGAAATTACTATTGTGTTTTAGTCACAAGATAAACATCATATATACCTGAAGAAAAAAAAGAGTCAGCCATCAAAGGTTTAACAGGTAGCCTTAAGCTACAGCTTACAAAATGAACAATCATTATGCAGTAGCTTTGAACTGAGTTACAGCTAAAACAAAGCTTTACTGCTGGAAAGCCATCAGAGAGTTACCCTTTTGTAGTACTGCATCCTCTTTACAAGTGGTTTGCTAATAAACATAAGATTAAATGTTCGCTCTAGATCTCATCAACACTAAACACAAGGCTGAAATGTCTGTGGCTCACTTCCAGGCGGCAAATTAGAGAGTAATCAGCGGTGTTACTCCAAACAAGGCCTGATGCTTTTATCGACTGCATCACCATCTCATGCAAAACCTAATGTTCAGTCAATAGCTCTCGTTGGAGGGGAGCCACTAACTCACTGTTCCTGTCAGTATTCTTTATCTAATTACAAATGGACAGCAGTTAGAGCAACTCTATCTCCTTAGCACGGTCCACCTCTGCTGCAACTTTCAGCACAAACTGACCCACACACATTGCAGTTTTGCAGCTATCAGGGCCTGCCTCTTCTAAAAATTCCCTTCTGGTACTCCCTTTGGCAATCTCTATTTTTGTGTAAAATATACAGTAATTCAAAATCACCACTCCAAGAACAGCAAGGGAAAATAAGAGTTTTGGAACCTCTGAAAACAGCCCACATGTGGAGAGCTCATACAAATTATATGAAAGGAGAAACCAACCCAGTTTACAGAAGTTCAAATAGGACAAACTAGGGAGGTATATGTTTTGGTCTGCTTTATAACTGCTGTATGGTACGGGTAAAGCTAGCAGGCAGAATTGCTTCATATAAATTGAGGTATTTTCAGCTGTCTCCCAGCCAAGGAAGCATGTGTCATAGTGTATAGCCTTAATCTGATTTCAGATAAGGCGAAGTTAAAAGGTGGAAAAAGGTATCACAGTGCTGAGCATTTCTTTGACTAAGGTTTGATCCCCTCCAGGTAGAAACTGTTGCCCTGCTTTAGGGGAAAGTCTGTCCTCAGACTAAGTGAAATAAAACAGGAGTCAGAGTGGATGGGAGAAAGCCTCTATAAGCACAGAGTTATTTAAAACAACCTTTTGTCCACTCTCCACATCACTTTTTTTGTTTCTTTTCTTTTTGATTTACCACTACTGGGATCCATTTCCCTCTCTCTACTCAGAAGATAACACAAGATATCACAAGAACTCCCTCACAAAGACAAGCACTTCAGTCCTGTCTTTCAACAAATAAACAGATTTACCAATTTACAAACAAATTCCTTTCAAAACACAACCAGCAAGAGAAACAAACATGTTTACAGAGGTGAGATGAGTAACTCAACCCAGCTTAAGACAAGAGAGCTCATTGTTCACACAGGAGACAGGACTTTGTTTGCAGTGTCCTGGAGGAGACATTTCAAACCGGCAGCTGAGCTCTAGTGGGAATGTAAGACCTTGCCTCACTGCCCACAGCCAGGTCAGACCCTCATGTAGAACAGGGGTAAGATCTTCATTCCTGTGGTGGGTTGACCCTGACTGGACCACAGGTGCCCACCAAAGCTGCTCTATCACTATCTCTCCTCAGCTGGACAGGGAAGGCAAAAATACAGCAAAAGGCTCATGAGCTGAGATAAGGACCAGGAGAGCTCACTCACCAGTTATCATCATGGGCAAAACAGACTGGACTTGGGGAAATAGGTTTCATTTATTAACAATCAAATCAGGGTAGGATGATGAGAAATAAAACCAGATCTTAAAAGACCTTCCCTACACCCCTAGCCGTCAACACAAATAAGTTCATACAACCCACCCATTAAGCTACCAGAACATTACTGATTACAGCCAAACTTAGATGAGCTTCTACAGTAAATGGCAAAACTGAAAGCACTTTCTCCCAGTCTCATCTTTTGTTGGGCTTTCTAAGGGCCAGGTTACGGTTTATGCTGGCCTATGCAAACAGACACACAGAGATACACGGGTAATTTTACAAGTAGTTTTAAAACCCTGTGCTGCTGGATGGGGGTTTTGGTCAGTTCATCACTTTAAGAGTCCTTAATGTAAAGCATGGTGATGAAGCTAAGAACTTTTCTGTAGGAAAGCCAAAGGTGGTTAAAACACTAAAAGTTTTGAAAGCATTAAGAGTAGCGGGACTTAAATGTGTAATCAAACAACTTTGAGAATGAAAATACAATTCTGCAACTAACAAGCTTTGCTAACTTTTTTCTACATGTAACGGTGACAGGTACAAAGGAAAGTGTTCATATGAGAGTACGTTTAGTGAAACAGCATACACAACAGGGATAAAACAAGAGAAGATAAAGAATCTCTTTCAATTGATACCTATGTTTTCCACTAATCTTACTGGGGCTTATGAAAAGTCACAGCTGGGAAAGTGAAATTACGGTTTATCATCAGAGAATCTTTTATATGCTACTGAGTTTGTTATACAGAACTCCTGTTAGCAATATGTGGAATTCTACCACCACATTACTGGCTTATTAGGAAAAACGAAAACAAAACCAAAAAACACCAAACAAAACCCAAACCAAAGCAAAAATAGATTTTAAAAAGCCATCTGAATTCATGTTCCATACTATTTTTGCTGTATTTTTAAACATTACTAAAACTTTCAGATTAGTCAATGAAAAGACAAAGTAGAAATGACTACCTAATTATTTTAACAGACAAAAAAAGCAGTATCAGCTGTGGAAATTTCCTAATAAAATCACTGAAGCTGGGAAGCGAAGTTCATTTGCTGAATTATGATTTCAACAAATTCAAGCCAAAGATATGATGGCCTCTCTTCTCCTAAAGAGAAGAGCAGAGACCTTGATTTACTAATTCAGAAAGCACAGTAGCCTCAACTTCTGCCTTTCTCCAATGTTTGTGTGTCAGGGTAGCTTTATAGGTAATGCAATATCCTCCTAAGGTCCATTCTGTGTCACTATACATGCAACATGACTGAGAAAAAGGAAGATAATGAACTCAGCAGACATCCAACTCACCAGGGTATTTATTTACAAGCAAGGATATGCACCAAGAAAACAGCAAAGATAAATCACAGATGGCAAGAGCAGGTACAGAGCCCAGGCTTCTAGAACTTCAAAACATCCACAGCTAGATTGAAAAGACATTTCTATGGGTAGGAAGACAGTACCAGTTTATACCAGTAAACTTGCCTACATTTATACTACTACTTTTTACTGTAATGGTGAGGACATCACATGAGATCAGCATCAGCCCAGTTCCCCCGCTACTTGGATAACCAAGACTTAATAAAAGGATATTCTTCATTATCATAATTCTCTCCTATTTACTAGAGAAATTCCTGACTGAAAATTAAAAGAAAGAGATGCTTTCTACTTTGTCACCTTATTTCAGAGCACCATGCAAACCTAATATAGCCCTTTCCTCTACACATTAGATAGGAAAAATTATAATCTCCATTTTACCATTATGGAATTAGAACACAAGATTGACAAAGTCAAAGCCTGAGAATTACCAAAGGGTCTGAAGTAAATTAAGGAACTGAAATTCAAACTACCTTGTTACCCGATATACGTGGAAGCTAGTGATCCTGAGACACTAGTATCAGTGCAAAGTATCTTGAGAGCAAGGAGGACTCATACATCCTTGCCTAGCTAAGCAAAACATTTCCTCTAACAGGCTTTTATTGCAAATACACCAACTAAAGCTAAACCTATTTTGCTACATAATGTACATACTATACATGTACATACTATATTGTCATGCTATTATATCAAAAAACTTGTTTTTCCATTTAGTGACAAATTTCTGACCTGCAAAGCACTGAAAGATCCTTCTATGAAAGATAAGGCTAACAGCATTCAGACTTCTCTGACATAAACCTCTATTAAACTTTGCTAATCAACTGAACAATAGAAAAGCTAAAGGCCATTTTCAGAAACATAGCCAAGTCAATCACAAATACATGGCATGTTATCTACATATGAATACACTTCACTGTTCCATTGAATATACGGGTTGTAGAAAGCTAAGTACAAGGCTGCTGCTGTTAATTTAATAAGGATTTCAAAATTCAACTAAAAAGCCTGAAATGCCCGTTCCATTTAGTGTCTAAACCATTACCAAGTCATTAAGTAAACAACAACCAAATGAAAGCCAAAAGGAAGAGGTTATATCCAAATGCTTTTAGAATCATAGAATAATTAGCTCCAACCCCCCTGCGATGGGCAGGGACATCTCACACTAAACCATGTCACTCAAAGCTCTGTCCAACCTGGCCTTGAACACCGCCAGGGATGGAGCATTCACAGCTTTCTTGGGCAACCCATTCCGGTGCCTCACCAGCATTACAGTAAAGAACTTCTTCCTTATATCCAGTCTAAACTTCCCCTGTTTAAGTTTGAAACTGTTACCCCTTGTCCTGTCACTACAGTCCCTAATGAAGAGTCCATCCCCAGCATCCCTGTAGCCCCCCTTCAGATACTGTAAGGCTGTTATGAGGTTTTAAAAATGCACATGCAAGACAAGCCCTCTATTCAGTATCCTGAGGTCTGCTACTGCCAAAATATAAAGTATCAAAAAGAAACTGGATCAAAAGAAGAGAATCACATCTAGGTGGGTTTTTTTTTTCCTTACAAAACCCCCCAAAACCCAGCATTTAAAATTACAGGAGCTACTATTTATGAAGCTCCTTTATGTAATATATGGCATGGTACCCTGTGAACAGCCTTCCACAAAACCCTAAAACACATAAGGGTTAAATAAGCCAAATTGTTCAGAAGAAAAGCAACATCCATTTAAATCAACCAAACTATAAAATGCATTAGAATAATCAGCTAAAAATTGAAGTTGTAAGGTAACTGGAGTCTCTGATAATAATTTAAATAATGGAAAGGTTTTCATATTCTTACAAACTGGAGATAGTAATCAGAAGAAGAGTTGCTGCAACGTAACTTCCCTTTATTGCCATCAAAGCCATTCATTTTTTTGAGCTAGAAATCCAAACTCAGAAGTGTAAAGAGTTTTAGTGACACATATTCTTAATTTGCTGTTTTCAAAGAGATACAGATTCTTAAGAAATTAGAAGCAATCAAGATCTTAAATATTTTAAAGGTGATGCCTCTCAAATTCTGCCTTCTAGGCAAGTGATTCATACTGTGCAGTGCAGCTCAGCATGCTGTTCTCTTTCTACAGCATACGGGCAAAGTAGGGACCAAGGCCACTAGCTGCAGAAAAGAAAACCCACCCCATAATGCCTAAAGCCAGCCAAGAAGCAATGCACAGCCTATGCCCTAGGTGCTGCACCCTTTGTATTTGTCCATTCAGGGACGTTCAACTTTGGAAAACTCTCCAAGAAACCATTCTGCAATCAACAACACTTGTTTCAATATCAACATATAATAATACAGTGTTACAACAACAGCTAATCTCCCTGTCTGGATACGGCAGAACTCAAAAGACCCCAGTCATGAGCCTTCCAGTCACTCATCTGCAGAGGCAGCTGTTTCAAGGTCAGTCTTCCAACAGTTACCTGATGAGAAGCTGCTTAAACACATTCTGGGGCCTCAGCTATTTTTGCTCAAATTACAGATTTATTAGCTACAACACACTGTGAAAAGATATACCTTCTACCAAAACAGAGTAATGAAAAAAATTGAAGGCACTATTTCACTCCAAAGTCATGTTTCCATTATTATACCTACACATTTCTTTTACCCACTAGTATCTTGTATTTGAAAGCAGGTATTAAAGGCTAGCTTCCCATTCTGAGGCTCGGTTAAGAACCTGACTAACGTACAGAAAATTGAAATCTGAAGGGTCACCATTAATTTAGGAATCCTACTGCTGACTGAAAATGAACAGTATGTTATTATATTATAAATGACTATTGAGATTTGCTGCGATCACAAGAGATAAGAGAAAACATCTACATTTGAGAATAATTCCTCTCAATTTCTCTCTCTGTGGGTTTTCTTTTCTATATACAGGCAGATTAAAAAAGAGAAAGATCTTCTGTGACCTACAAAAACTGACAAGAGGACTCAAGGCAAGTATAGTATTAAACTTTTAGCTCCCTTTCAGTAGCCGCCTCAAATGATGCTGATGGCAAAACATTCTTATTGAATTCCTGTTCCCTAGTTTTTCTGACATCTAACCCCCCCCAATTCACTTTTACTATATATGCAGAGGTTAGCAACCTTTCTAGCTCAGAGATTTCTTTCTCATAAAGTCTCTATTTCCAATTTTCAAGGGAATTGGAGTTGTAGGAAGAAAACCTTTCGCCTGCTGAGACATTCACCTGCAGCAGAATTTCCAGCAGTAGTAAAATTATGCTTTCTAATACACAGGAAACATTACAATATAAGTCTTTTAGAGCCAGAGATGATCTTGAGCTGTTAACAAAAATGAGGAGGATATTTACCAAATAAAAATACAAACCCCAACCCAGTAGAAAAGTATATAGTTTCTTTCAAAACCAAATGAAGAAAAACATGTAGATCTTTCTGAAGCCAGTTACATGACTGCTAAGAGAAAACCATACATTTCTCAACCAAAGTCTCATCAAGTAGTCTGTGTGTGCAATAAACAAGCAACAACTAATCATTAGTCTTTTACCTTCAGATCTATCACTTTTGTGAGAGAGCACATAGTTGCATAAAGTAACTTCTTTCTTAAAAGTGTTTGCCTTAAAGTGTTTTGATAATGAACCGAACAAGTGTGAATTCAAATTTAATGATTTAAAGGATTTCAAGAGCCAAGGCAAGCACTGAGATGAATAACACAGCTGATCTTAGAAACCAACGATGTTCCTTTGAGAGCCTGGAAACTCATTTCTGGAAGCTATACTGTGCTGAATGAGTGGAAATGAAAATGAAAGGTTTTGAATGTTCTGATTACTTTAAAAACTTGCAACTGTATCCAAAATCTATTTTAGGAAAAACGCGTTCAAGAAAAAAAGTAAAGATCTGTTGCAAACAGATGGTTTTGTGACACCTGAAGGGTAAAAGCACATCCAATGTGGAGACTGTACCATGTGACTAAACAATTGATGCACAACTTGTAAGGATAGCAATTTTGCTTGTCAGTTAAGAAGAAAAACATTACAAGCCTTTTTACAGTTTGGTAAGTCTTACAGAATCCCTACATGTTTTACTTTCCAAATTATGTATAAGCTTCATTTACATCATATGAAGAAAAACTCATTAGGACTAATCCTTTTAAGACACCAATTGCTCAGTTTTCAGTAGTTTGACCATCCAAAGTTCCCCTAGACTATTTAGCAATTCTAGAATGATGCTCAAATTAAGAACCCACAAATGGCAATTACAAAACTCTGTCATTATTTTCAGTTCTGTTTACAAGTATGGCCATTAAAGCACACCCAATCTTTCATAAAATTGCCTGGATAATAACAGAGCAGAACTTCCCCACTGTTCTCCCAATAAGTTTTGAGAAAAAACACTTATTTATGCTGCAAATGCTGTAAAATAGTCTATTTAATGTAACTGAAATTAATATTTAAGAAACACTGTCAATCAGAAATCTGAACTTTCACCGGAAGATGTATTGAGATCATTAAGTCTGAACAAACGTATGCCTTGAATTATTTGGTAATAATAGGGCATTCTGTACCTTTTCTGTTAAACCATCTTTGTTCTGTATCACATATAACTGTGCCCCGGAATAGCGCTGCAGATCTAGCTGCGGTGGAAGACTGCAAAATGCTATCATTTTGAAAACTAGTAACCACTGGTTGCCTCATATCTATGGTCTTTTTTTTTTCACTTTAACCTTGCAAGTCTCTTGAAAATGCAGCACAAAAGCTTGCAAAACTGCTAACAGTCATTTCCATATGGCCCAGTCTGCAATGTCAGTTGACTCTGTCTCACTACCTGACATCTCCACTCCATTCAGGGTTCATCAAAACACACTCTTCTGATTAATGGTTAATTTATTATTTGCCTTGCAAATGTTTATCTGCTGGGAGACAAGGTAAATATACTTCAGCTCTGACAAGCACCAAGACCACTCTTGCCCTGCCTGATGGAATGGTCAGTTGATGGCGTCCCAGAGGAGTCAGGCTCTGCCTTAGGTTTCCCAGAGAGTCTTCTGAAAGGCAAAGTATCTATTTTTAATGAGCACAGTGCAAAATCAATTAGCTGGTAGCTTAGAAAATGAAATTAATCACTACATTTATTTTGTGTTTTCATGAGACCCATCAAATATAACCTTCCATATTAATCAGTGCATTGATGTCTTTTCTGCAGTCTAAAGAACTATTTCTTTAAAATAAAACTACCAAAAATCCCTACATCACAATATCATAGTCTTCACATCACCAACCTGAAAAATAGCATAGCCCCAGACCAAAAAGCACTCAAGGAAAATACAATTTCAGAAAGAACAGAAAAACAGAAGATAAGTGTCTGATATAATTCTCTAATGCCATTCAGTTGGGAGAGAGCCAACTTCATATGTCATTATTCTATTTCTACTGCAGCAGGCAATTTTTCCCAAGGTGCAATTTGTTATGAAATTCTCCTTCTACCTGGAAACTAATAAGTCTCAAATCATGGCCTTTACTTGTGAATATTCTAAGATTCTCCCATGCCTTACCTTGGTGGGCAGGAACATTAGATATTCAAGAATCAAGAAAATAAAAAAGCCTTGAACTTCAACAAAAAGCACTGTAATTACATAAAGCTAAAGTATCAAGAGTAGGCAAGAAAAAAATCAGCAAGCAAATTCATCTAAGTTTAATATACACTCGTATCAGAAAGGTGAAAACTATGTCTCTTAGTATTCTCTGTTAGGAATTGTTCTACTGAGATTCAGAATGTACAACAGGAAGAGTTATGCTTCTTACTGGCATCTCCTAGCTCCTACTGCTGACATCAGTGCCTAGAATTCAAGGGATGAAATATGCCTGGAAGGATGAGCAAAATCATTTTGCTGAAGTTTGGATTCTTCTGTTTGAGAGATCTAATTGCATAAGGGAATCAGAAGCATACATAAGCTCTCTTAATTTTCAATATACAGTGAAAACTAGAATAGAAAGGAGAAAGGAACATATATTAAAGCATATTAGTTCCACTAAAAGAGATATTAAAAGTTGAAAAAAAGGAGAAAAGGGATCTAAACTGAGGAAAACAAACTTATGTGTGGCCTTCATACCACAGACTACCTACAGACGTGAAAATGTATATTGCACAAGGTGCAGCCAATAACCACCACTTAGAATTTCAGTAGGTGTGCAAGCTATCAAAACACTGCCACAATGGGTTTCATGCAACTGTACCACTTAGCCTGAAAAGCATTCAGACTATCAATTCCTCATTACAAAAACTCTCTGTACCATTTTCCTACTGATAATATGTAGGTCTGAGAGGCAATATTCACATTCTGCTAGTGCATTCATAGATTTGTCTTTGGAGAGTTATAATTTTGTTGAACTACTGACCACTACTATGTTTTTCTTAATCCATTATAAGCAGGACCAGAGCTATAGGCCTGTGGTAAAGAACACAATCATTCCTAAAACCACTGTGCCTCCATTATCTCTCCTTGTTTCAGAGTAAGTGGTATGTATGGAGATGAGTGCTCTGCCCTCCCTTGTGCTTGCTGCAGGAGATCTTGAGAAACAGACCATAGAAAAGACTCAGCAGGATGCATATTTCAGGTAAAAGTTTGAAATAAATAACAAAGTGTACTGTTAAAGAGTAACCGAGGTTTGAAGAGAGTACATCTGAAACACCCTTTGAAAAGGTCCACTCAATCTAGATCTTCTGGGAGGAGTGGCAAGAAAAGTAGCAAAGAGGAGAATACAAATGAATGGAGATAAGCCAGATGTGTTTTGCACTGTAAATCTAACACTTATATCAATGTAAGTCATTCCTCAGGTATCTTTCCTATAGCCTCATTCGCATCTCAGGTTCCAGAAGCAAGAGGAAGTGACAGCTGTTAATGCAGTGCACAATTGGATTCATTGGTTCTCAGTATGCGCCACTGAAATCAAAGAAGTTTCACCTGTGATTTCATAGGAGCACCAAAAAAGTCTTTTTCATAATGGCCTGTATTAATTCACAAGATGTACACATGTATACCTATTTTATTTTTATATATATATGTGTGTGTGTGTATTGTAAAATAAGGCTTTTAAGACCAAAAGTTCAGTCTGTGTGTCCTGGACTGCCAGGTTAAATACCTAATGCACATACATAGTACATGCTCACAGTTCACTATCGGATTAACTGTTGGAGTAGTATTCAGAGGAAGTTCCAACACAGGACTCCTTCAGGAGCTAGGCATACACTTATAAATTTGGTATGTTGCTCCACTGTTCTGAAGTTCTGCAGAAAAGCTCTATTATTTTCAGAGAACCAAAAAACACAGTCCCTTGAAGCTTAATTCCCAATTAGATTAGCAGTGACTTCTAGCAGCAGTCAATAACTTTCCCAGGGCTAATTTCAATGTGGGCTGGGGAATACACAGTACAGTATATGTCAGTATCTGAGGCGGGACACTCTGGCCTTGTTATTCAGACATCATATATGTAACTAGTCCTGACAACTGCTGATTATATCTTTTTTAAAGCACTGCTGCCTTTTTTTGTTTGCCAGTTATCCTCTGGTGTATATGCCAATGCAGACAATGTCCCATCACTGTAATTGTCACTCAGCTGTCTGTCAGGGATGAGAAGAAAAGGGTGACAGCCTTGACATCCCACCAATCATCCCTCTGGAAAATTGATAATGTCCTCCCCAGTAAACAACAGCTAAAGAATCGACCAGCCTTGCCGTACGTCCCTGAACAATCAGCTTCTATTAGGGGCAGAAGCCACCATTTATCCCACCGCGCTCCAATCAATAGTACTTTGACTTCTTCTGCGTTCAAGCGTGCCGCTGCTCAAGGCTTGTTTTTAGCACAGGCTACCTTGAACGACCTGGAAAGGGTGTGAAAACTTAAATGTCGGAAGCAGATTTTGGGGTGTTTGTTAAATCCTCCATTTTCATCTAAAACATCTTACTCCCATCAATTTGATGTATTTACGTCGATTCACAGGAGGTTTAGCAGATTTATATTCTTGATTAAATCTTACTTTCTTTAACAGAGAAATTAAGTTATTGTATGTAAAATCACTACCTTTTTTTCCTAGTTACTCCTTATATACTTGCATTTATATATACCCTTGCTTTAGAGGAAATTTACGCATGTTATGTTAAAGCTGGCTGTATTTAAAGTTAAGTACAATGTATTTACGTACTGAAAATGCTGTCAGACAATCAGAACAGTTTGTTAAACACGAAGTCCACAACCATTTATACATCACCCAGTAACCTAAAACTGCAGTCAATTAGCTTGGTGAAACAGCAAAATGATTGTGAGCTGGCACATACAACCTTTGAAGATAAAACCAGTTACTCACAACTCATGGGACATGAATCTTCTGAGACAAGATTACCCAACTCAAGAGGAAGACTAGTAGGGAGGCTCACTTCACAACCTGCAAAGAAATTGCAAATCTGCAACTGCAGCTGTAGATCAGTACTTGTCTCTTATTACTTGGCATGAGGCACTAAGTAGCTGTAACTGTCTCATTCATAAATATCTCTTCTACACTCAAGTTATCTAAAAATCAACTGGGGCTGTTACAGTACCAGGTCTCCTACATGGACTGCAGGAGGCTAAATTATGTTGCCCACTGCCTTAATATTTGTAAAGCCAGAGGCCCTCTGTTTCATATGCTCTCACCACTGCGAGCAGGACCAAGCAGGAAAACCCACTCTGGAGTTTGCCCATATTACTGCGAGGAAAGTGCTTGGGGAAACCTAGTTCACTGCAGAGGACACTTGTCCAAGGACACACTTCCCTTCCCTGGCAGCCACTAGGAAGAGGTCTTTCCTTCTCCCTGTCTTGTTTCTCAGCTTTGTTTGTTGGTTGTGGGTTATTTTTGGGTTTGGTGTTTTTATTCCCCTAAGATAACTTTGAAGTTGACATATGCCATCAGCCACAGACCCCATTAATAAACCTTTGTGCGCGTAACCATGCCTGAACATCCTTAGTGCACCAACAACTAGTGACAGCAGATAAAATAACAACTGTTCGTAACCAGTGTAGAAATAAAACTCTCTGAAAGTACAAGGAACAGAATTTGAATTTCCAAACTATCATCATGATCACAATGTTATGTCTCCAGATAACATGTTACCATAAAACTACTGCAATCATCTACGTGATGGGAGACTTTCTATATTATTTTAAGTGCTAAGACAATCCACCTGGGAATGTTAAATTCTGTGTGGATATCAATAAACACAAAAGGCTGCTTATTCGTTCTGCAACAGCTTTTGGCCTTCTAAAGAAGCATATTAGCATTAATAGCTACATTCCTGAATTCATTTTTTTAAGGAAATTTAAGGCTTATCATGACAGGTTTCCTTTGTTTAGGGGTCTAGACACCACTGGTGTAATGGCTAAACCATTAGGGAGTTCACTGTCCCCTTCACTTTGCTAAATGGACACAATCAATACCTTAATGGGAATGTTTGGAAGCATCCATAGGCAGACCAAATTGGCACATTACAACACTTTTTCCAGCCTGCGCATTAAGTTCATTAACTTCTCTCATTTGAATTACAAATTTTGTTTCTCTGATCAAGATGAAGACATGGCTCTCATTTACAAGCTCAGATTTTTGCTGTGTTAATGTTTTACAGGGAATGATAAAGTTAATGCAGCGAAGAGACATCATGTCACCCCTATTGGTAGACAATTATAGATAAGGTTCCAAATTCCAATAATCCTGATGGGAGGCACACAGGAACTTCCATAGAAGAATGACAAAAAATATTAAGCAGGGAGGCCAAAAGGCTAATCAACTCTCCTAGAAACATATTCATGTTTGTCACAACAACAGCACACTCCACAAAACCAAAATGTACTGTTTAATTTAATTTCATTTAATGAGCAAACACAGCCCATTCTCCTTTGCATTGATCATTAAATTTCTAATTAAAACCTGTTAGAAAGGTTTAAAGTTTAAATGAAACACTTCTGATATTGTACTTAGTGTTAATAAAGGTTTGGAAGAGAATTGTATCTTATCAAAACTTCCTTCTAACTTCATCAGTTCAGATAAAATACAGTGTTACTAATAAAGCATAGTACACCTCTTTAAAGAGAGTTTAAAACATTATTTCAAGAGTGCGTTAACATATTTCACTTAAGAACCAAAGTATCCAAACCTGACTGGTTTTCACCTTGAATCCATTAATTCAAGAAATAAGCTGGGGCAAACTCCATGCACAGCACCATTTATGAAATCAGGAGTTATCAGAAGAAGAATAGATGTTCAAATCTTACTTAAGAGTTTGCCAGTGAAATAATCACAGAAGTGATATCCATGTACTTAACTTGGAGGAAACTCTTACATTTTTGGGTTTTCTTCAGAAGCAGCAAATACAAAATGCAGTTAAATTCAAACATTCATTTCTCATTTCAGTAAGCATGCACATTCCTCTTCAAGGCCACGCTATAAGATGACATCTTAAACTAATGGCAGCTGCAGCAATCCCTCCCCA
This sequence comes from Psittacus erithacus, assembly GCA_009867235.2. NCBI lineage: Eukaryota > Metazoa > Chordata > Aves > Psittaciformes > Psittacidae > Psittacus > Psittacus erithacus. Next base: position 83,272 of record WYDI02028076.1, on the reverse strand, counting down.
AATACCTCAGTAATTCTCTAACTCTTTCAATACTGCCACTGAGGCTACAATTCTATAATTATTAATAGCAGATGCATGTTGCTGCTCACAGTACACATTTGCTCCAGATCAGCATGGACACACAGGCAGACTGTTGCTAACTTCGCTACAGCACACACTACAAAGCCTATGCTGGCTGTAGGCTTTCATGCCAGATGCAGGAAGATTGACAGTATGGCATAATGCCTGTTGCTGCCATGTTTGTCTATCAAAAATGTCTGGATAAATCTGAATTAGCACCATAAATTCACACCTAATCTGCACTTTTCTGTCATGTGGAACCTGAGTTTTTGAACAAGTAAGAGGGACCATATCACAACCAAACTTCCAGTTCTCTTCTTGGTGCCTTGTACTTGCAGACAGTGTATGTAAAACTTTCCCAAACATCACTGGAGAATCTGCTAGTGTCTTCTGCTGAGTTTAAGCACTCTGATTTTCAACTAGCCTCTGTTGAGGGTTAATAGGAAATGGGTCCTTCTCACATATGTCCATGTGTATAAAAGATATATCACAACCTACTCCAGTGTAACTAACTGCTGTATATAGCAGTATCAAGGAAGGTTAATTTGTTCAGAAATATCACACTTGACTGCTCTCTCACACTCTCTTTCATAATCAAGGGTACTAATATTGAATTTAATTTTAATTTCAAAGTAGGCAGACTGGCCCCATTTAAATTCAAAGCAAGAGGTAGTTAAGATCATCTCCTATTGTGACTAATAAACTTTGGCTCCCTTAACACAGATGCATGGAGGTGTAGGGGGAGAGACAGAGTCAGACACAAATGTCAGTGGAAATTAATGTGCATGGGACTGCACACTGTTCAAGATCAGAATTTCAGTAGGAATAAATGACCTTTGTTAATTGATTATAGATTTTTTTGAATACATGGCATTATAAAATGCAGAGCATAGCCGTTATACCACAATATAAGTAACTACACTGTTATACTTTCAGTCTATTTTAAGTTGGCAGATTAATAAGTGATGAAAATCCTCAGCCTGAGACCTCAGCTGGTTTTATTATATTTTCTGACTGGTGGGAATGGTCAGTTCTCACTCATATAATATTCATGGGTGTTTGATATTTAATGGGAAGTTACATTTGCAGGCTTCTGTGCAGGTTCTTCATTCCCAGAGAGTCAGTTTGAAGACATTAAAAATGGCTGGATGCCTTTAACACAACTAAGATGAAGCTAACATACATAACACAAACAGAGGGAATGGGAAGGCCAAGGATTAGAAAGATATTCACTTTAAGTTTGAGTAGTAACCTACCTATAACATTACCCAATATTCTCCTACCCAGTCCAGAGTCACATTTGTCTATATTTAAGTTGGTTTACATTGTTCCGTTAGTAAATGAAATATTACAAAATTATGCTGGGTTTGCACATTCACGAGAGGAACAACTCTGTGATATAGATACAAAAATCAAATTTAAAATATGTAATTATTATACCCACCATGTGCTATGGGTTGGTTTCGTCTCAAGCACTTCAAAGCCTTCGGGACCTGCACGCACTAGACAGTCCTGCTTCACTGGCTTTCTTATGTCAACCTCTGTCAATGTCTACATGCTACAATGCTACATGAAGTAGACTTGTAATTACCAGGCTTCCCCAGTCCAGAGTACTTCTGCATATGTAATCAGTTAATCGTACAATCACATAAGATGCTTTAGTAATATTTTACATGGCCATAACTTTTTAAGAAACCGAGAAACCCATACATTTTGCCATGTGCTAAGGAAAGGAAGTACATACTGCAGTGATTTCAGCCCAGAGGAGAGTTATGTCTAACTTGCATTATTTAGTCAGCCATTACTAACATGTTACTGCTGTGCAGCTTCATGATAAATATCTGCAGAGGATATTCATTTCACATTTCTGAAAAAGTATTCTTCCCTATACACTAATTTCTTAAAACTTCTGCCCTTGATGCCCCTTGAAAAGGAATGGTGGAAGATTTACTCTGGGAGAAGGAGTCTCGCATGGAAATTTTTGTGAATTTATGGTTATGGAGTACACACCACATACAGCCATCTACCACCCAGAGTTGTAGTTAGGAAGACAAAGAGTTTCATTTTTTCAGTATACATCTGCTACTCTCTAATCAGAAAGCTACTTTCTCTGCATCCTGTGATCGCCTACCTAGCAGCCCAAGGATTCCTCTGTCTTACCTGTATCAAACAAATTGCTGATGCATTTACTTTGACCTTTTTCTACTAAAGGCAATGATAAAGATGCCTAATGAGATCAGCAATATAACAGTAAACCCTCTTCAAGCGTACTGGAGTTTGGTTTCCCAAGCTTACAGAATCCATTAATTCTGTTCATGAACTGATAAATCATTATCTTCAGTGTAGTGACATTTTCTGGCCCGTTACTCATATTATAAGGATGCTCCAGAGCAGAACACTGCTGGGGATTATGATCAAAACATGACAAAATGTAACAGAAAACTACCAGCAAATTTTTCATGAAAGCAGTTGCTAACGCCACACTGAAAAGAGTATCACAGTTCCCTGTGTTTCTCCATCTGATGTGTAAATGAGCTCTTAGGCGGAAAAGAATGGAAAAAATCCTGACCACACTTAACCAGACACATGAAAAATGACTTACTCTGTTATGACAGTATACAAGTAACGTATATTGGGGGGGGGGGGGGGGGGGGGAGGGAAACCTCCGGCAGTGGAACAATGAAGGATACCTTTACTATTTCAAAACTTATAAAAACGCTAGGGCCTG